>JAYJMH010016796.1:0-21016 GCA_036873815.1 Phacellophora camtschatica
AGAAGGGTACCGGGGTCGGTGCGTGACGCCTATTGTTTCGGTGTCAAACGGAGCGGAGTCGACGACCCCTTGGAGCTAACTTATATATAGTAGATTTAAAAAGTTAATCCGAAGTAAATACACGCATGAGTGAATTAAACACCACTTATTGAAAAAAGAATGAGCTTCTGCGGAGGAATTTAACAGCCATTTTGATTCGGTCCATCATGTGCATTTCTCACATTTGCAGAAAATGGCGGGTGTTGAAGAGTTGTATAAGAACTTTGGCATCCTCGCAGACGCGGGAGAGAAGATTTCTGAGGTAAAAAATATTTAAACCTGTTTAATCATAGTTTGGTGAGTGCTAATTTCGGCATTACACGAGTATTTTTACCCTATAAAATACTGAAATTATAATGTTTTCATGATCACCGCTGCACTCTCTCGTGCACAACACAAGCACGACAACATGCAACGCTGGGAGAAAATGGGCCTAAAAACAAATTGTTTGACACGAATGAGATGAAACAATGAATGAATGATGTAGCCTACACCAACAATAATTTTATCAACAAGTCACAAGTATGATTTATCAAAAAGTTGCAAGGATGATCATAAATATTAACAGTCCTGCTTGCCCACAAGAAACATTTTATTATTTGAAAAAAAAAATTATAAATTAAAGTAGGCCTATATAATAATAGTATAGACTATTAAACTTTCGGTTATTCTGGCTATATGTGGAATGTCAAGGCAAACAAAAACTGACATTGCTTTGCCTGGATGAGAGAATGGTAACTCTGAACTGGCCAGTCTGAGGAGAGTATAGTATGGCCTGTGCACGCCCAAGATAAAATCATAGGTTTGTTATGTGCACACCTGAAAAGCAGTGTGCACCATTGATGCTGGAGGCTTAAAATAAGTGATCAGGCCACACCCTCTGGAACTCTGTAGATGCTGGCCAACGCCCATTAATACTTAAAATTTGTATTTTTGAAAATATTAATACTTTCCTGCTTTCACAACTTATTTTCTCAATTGATCAATACTCTACTATAGACAGACTAGAGTCCCTTTGCTATCTACTGCAACTCACACTTTAGGGACAGTGCAAAATTTATTTTATAACATGGCTAGTGGAAAAAATTATTTATTCATTATCTCACATTATATTGTGTCTCCAAATCGAACAATGCCACAGCACCCTCAGCTTATAAGGTCACCATCCAATTTTATGAATGAATGGAAATAAGTCAGTGTGACAAAAAAAGTGCATGTGTGACTTGAAGTTTTTCAGAATTGCAGGGGTGCACATACGTGTGTAAAGCCTCTGCACACGCAAGATCTTGTCGGGACTACTGGGTGAAAAGTATTTCTTTTCAATGTTGCAACCAATGCTGCGAAATGAAGTACATTTATTGGTGTATTACTTCAAGCCAATTTTACTCCGATTCCTGTTGGGTTTGTTTTCACAACATTTCATATCATATTATCACTACAATACCCACATTTTTTATAAGAAACATAGGCCTGAGGTTGGTATAGCCAGTTTCTTAAATTTAAGGGAATTTATTTTTGCTATCAAAAGTTTCTCACAAGTTTCTTTAACTTTTAATGCTCCAAAAGACATCGAAATGTAGAATTAATGTATTTTTGTTAGAATAAAAGGGCTTCTAAGGTGCCCAGGTAGATTTTAAAACAAGTAGGAGGCCTAGATTCAAATATTTCAAACTCAGCAATAAACTTTTTTATATGGTGATCCATAACCAAATTAAAGCTGCAAATCACAGAAGTTTGTTCACTATAGTTTCTTTATAAAACAAAATGCATGTGGCAGGTGCTGAAATGCTTTTAGAGCCAACGAAAAATACAATTTAATTTCAAAAGGAAGATTTGTTTTTAATGGATTTATCATGTCACATAGATTTGAAAACAAACAGGTTTTACGTTTTCTGGGCTTGGAGAATAATTTGAATACCCCATAATGTAAAGGGGATCTACTTAGGAATAAGATAAAGTAACATTTTCATTGTGTTTCTATAATTTTTGTAAATTTTGTGAAGAAAAAGGACAAAAATAATTTTATGGGAAGTTAAAAAAATATTGTCTTGTCTATTTCCTGTAAACATTCCCATTTCATAAATATTGGCATCAAAAAAGCTGGTGGTTTTGTAAAATGGAAAATTTTCCAGATATATATATATATATTTATCAAGAAATAACTGCCTCTACTCGGTTCTCTACAAATTTTTGCATCTGTAAACTGAAAGCGAAACTGTATTTTTCACACAATACTAAACAGGCAGACCATTCAAACTATGACAAGACATACACCACAAAATTGCTTCTGAAGTGCATGCTATAGAAAAGCGACCATGCTTGCCATGCAACCATGAAAAGCAATCATGCTGGCAGAAAAATATTTCTTGTTGTACCTTCCTCTATAAAATTACACCCTTCCACTTTGAAGCAACATATAAAAAGGTATTATATAAATGAATATACAATTCAAATTAATTTGTATAAGGCTCATTCTCAAGCTGTGCTCAGCAAAACAACAAAATTTATTGTGAAATTCAGCTCAGAAAGACACAAAAACACAACAAAGCCTTCAACCCAATTGAAGAGATGTACCTGTGATCATCTATCTGTTTAACAATACTTTTATTTTAAGATACATTCCTGCATTGTTCGCTTTTTGCAAATATTTGCAGAATTTAAAATTAGAGTTTTTTTTGCACAGTACAGCATTCAATTAGGAATGCAAACTCTCTGCCATATGTTTGTCATCTAAAATTTCACCTGCAGGATAAAGATGTTCTAGATTAAATTTCCTTAATGTTGCCAGTGTCTCAAAAGGAATTTTAAAAATAATGTATTTATGCTATATTTAAAAAGAATTATGTTTTATGTTCATCATAAAAAAATAACATACTGTCAATCCTGGAATTAGCACCTGGGGTACACCATTGATTTAAAAATACCAACTTTGTTGTTTAAAGAGAAAATGTGGGAAACACATGATTGAGAAAGCAACTCTTCCTGATTAAGATGGTATACTTTGTTTCTCTGTCTGTTTTATAAAATTGAGTTTATGCTCTAAGATGTGCATTTAGGTAGGCAAAATCAGAAATGTTTGAAATCTCTAAAAACAGGGGACTTTCCATTGCATTGCATCCATCGATTTTATATATGTTTAGTTGACCATAAACAAACACATTCAAACTATTCTGCAAGGATGGTGTGTTTGTCAAAATAACTTTTCATGTGTGAGTCCTTTATTATATTTCATGTCATTGTATGTCATGTATTTCAATTAGTCCTTTATTCGATTTTTTGGCTTCACTTTGTCTAAAAAATAGAAATGTTGGGGAATAAACTATTATTTGTCAAAGAGCAAATTTGAATTTGTTTTTTAAACTGTTTAAGCGAAGTTCACTCCTTCACAAGTGAAAAAGTTATTTCAATTAGCATACCGTTCATGTGCGTTTAGGCTGAACTAAATTTATAGAAAATACATTTCGAAAATACAAGAAGACGAAAAGATACCCGTTTTAAAAGATTCCAAAAATTTTTGCTTTGACCTACCTAACTGTACGTTTTAGAGCAATAATGAGCTTTGGCCCTTCCATTTTTTCCTTAAAAACAAAGTTGCTATTTGTAGATCGTTGGTGTAGCCCCCATCTTTGAAAAAAATTCTTAACCCATGAACGTTATTTTAATCGAGAAGATTTGGCGAACAGAACCGATTTTATGCTACAAAAATGTTACTCTGCACGTTTTTTTTGTCGTATTTTAGTCTAAAACCACACAATACGATTTTTGAAATTTTGAACCAAATGAGAAATTTAAATAAAACAACAAGGTTAAATAAGGAAAATTAATAATAAAAGAGTTTACACGCAGGAGGGATGTGAGCTGTATTTGAATTGATGGAATCCTTCTATTTTTTTGCACTCCAATTCACCGTTTTTCTTTTTCTATTGCATCCAAATTCACCTTTTTTCTTTTCTCAGCATTTTTTCAGGCGATAACATGCATTAGTTTTCAATAACTGCTCACTGCCTCTCAATGAAAGGTGCTCTATCAATCCCATGCACCTCAAATATGAAAATAATATACTGTAGTGTAGTAATATACTGTTAATGCAAGGAGCTCAGTTTATTGTTTTCCTGTATTTTTTGCGCAGAGAAGCCTGGTTGTCATACATTTCTGCAGTTAATATGGAGGCTGTATTCTTAAACACATACTGGAACTTCTGCACATATAGAAACTACGGAATTGCAACCAATACGTTGATTGACCAAATGAAAGTTACACCAAATGAAAGTGCAAATTTTGTGTTTCTGCAAAACCAGATGTTTTGATAATGATTTTAAGCGCCAAGATCATGTGACCAGATTAATTTCTTGTAAACTTCCAGCTGAATTTATGTAAGGTCAATATTAGTATGTCAAATTCTGAATCAACCATCGCAAAGGAAATTAGATTTAGTCAATAATCAAAATATTCAACATAATTGCTTTGTAATCACGTCATAGGTTTTCATAAGATATCCTCCTTGACCAATGAGCTTTTTCTCTTGTTTTCTTAGTGTCATTACCTCCAACCAGCAATTAAATTCCATGGCATCGTTGTTTGTTGCCATTCATTCATCAATACTGTTAATTTCAAAGCTCCTTTGTCATAAAAAGCCAATGTTCATCAATTACAATTTTCAGCAATTACAAGGCCAACCTCTGGTTCTGAAGAAGCCCTAAATTTTTGTTATTATTGGGCATAACTCATCGGTTATTCATTTGATTTTGCCAACTACGGTATCAAACCTAGATACAATATCACATAGATGCAATGAACTATGGAACAGCATTCCAGCTGCCATTAAAGCAGCAAGAAATGTGATTATTTTCAAAAAAGAAATCAAACGAGTGAAAGATCTCGCATGTTCATGCAGACTATGTACATTCATAATATTGGCTACATTGCTTAATCAAAAAAGCTTTCTGAAATTTTACGAAATAACTTTAACTGGTTTTAGCTTATAATCTTTCATCTTCAATATTGACAGTGTTACTTATTTTTATATATAATATTTTTTGCTATATTGTAAAACGTGTTATACTGTAAAATCATATATTTGTACTAGACGTTAGTGTTAATTTGCTAGTAAAAGCTACGTTTGTTAACTAACATTAAATAAAGAAATGAAAAAAAACCTTACGTGCAAGTTTAGTTTATTAAAACTCAATGAGAAACAGAATCATTAAAAGTAAAGCTCCTTCACAATAGCTTTGTAAACGTGTAGCCTTTTTTCTCTGGCACCCGGTAGAACAATGTTGCAAATACCATTGATCAATGCATTTAAAGATTGATCAATGATTCAATGATTCATTGATCAATGAAGAAGTGTTTTTTCCATGAGTCCGTTCATTGTGGGACCCTCCAAAAACTTCAGAAACAGATATTCTTTTTGAATTCGAGATTAATTTTGAATAATTATTTGAGTATTCACAAATGAATTGACATGTTGAAAAGAAACCTTCTCAGAGATCATTTGTTGTGCTTCCTTATGATATATATGTTTTAGATTTTATTCAAAATAGTTCCAAACCAGTTTCTGCATGGAAATTCTGAATTTTTGCCGAAATGATTTTTAGAAATACCGAGTTGTTCCCAATGAATTTGTCAAAATCGTAACTTAGGCGTAACTTTTACACGAGAAATTCTAGAACGGTTCCATAACCGTTCCCAAGTAGTTCGTTTTGTGTGCGTTTACGCAGGACCGTTTTGAAATTGAGAGGTAAGGCGTAAACTGTTTTACATTTGATAAAGCGTGCCAATTTCTCTCTTTTTGGACTTGACTTCACTGCTCACGCCAGTTGAGAGCTCTTTATTATTCTATCATCAAATTCATGTAGGTATTAAAATGGTGGTTCAATTATGAAACAGCCTCAAAAAAGTTTAAATGAGCCTCGTTTCCTATCCGTACCCGTTTGGAACCATTCCACCCGCTTACACAAGAACTTTTACGAAACGGTTCAATATGGAACTATTTTCTAGATGGATCCATTTGGGTACGGCTTGCAGCTTCTTTTGGAACGGTTCCAACAGGTCCCGTACAATCATATGGTTCCAAATGGAACCTGTCCCGTGTGAACGCAGCCATAGTTTGAATTTAGAAGTGGTCATCTTGTTATGAAATGCTCTGAAGAGGCTAATGAAACACAATCAAAATATGGAGTGTTTTTGTAATATTAAGTATGATTTTCATTTTTATTTCAGATTCAAATAACAATCTTAAAACGGATAATCTTTTCGAAGACGTGAAGAATCGAAAAGGCCCAGTGAGTATAATAAGTTAATATTGCTCAGGCCTTTCAAGACCAAAAATTGACTTTGGGGACTAGGCTAGCTAATCGCCGGTCGCTTTGTGAACAAGCGACTGGTAATCATAGAAAAAACGTGGGACATAAAAGTTTGCCTCGCCTCACGAAAAATGCTAAGTCAGCAAACATTTCCATTGTTCTCCATTGCTTAGCTCAGCCTCGTTTCAAGAAAAAGTTTTGGTTAACCAATCAAATCACTTTGTTTTTAGTTTCTACAATTTGATTGGTGCAACAAAAAGGTGTCACAGCTGTTCAACGTTTTTTTGTATGATTACCAGTCAGTCGTTTGTTGGAGTTTAGCAATTGAATTCAATAGCCACAAAGCAATCGGTGTTGCCAGGTTAGTGAGTGACCGTCTGCTCGGTTCACTTAATATTTGTGCAGGTGATATTAAATTGATTAATTTGCATAGAAAGCTATAAAAAGGAAATTATTATGAAAGAATATTCTAAATGCCATGTTTTTGACAATCGAGTAAAATGTTTTATTACTTTTTTCTACTTTACATCTGATCATGCTTTTCCAGTAAAAAACCACAGCATGTTATGTTGGTTATCTTTTGCCTAGTTTCATAGAATATTTTAAGGAAAATAAACGTTTGTTCCAGCGATGAACTGCTCTAGTGACCTAATTTCCATTTGTGCCTGTGCACTCGTGAGCCAATGCCCACACCCCATTGAAGAGGCCGTGATAGTCAGGGCATATTTGTATCCAAATAAAATGTTTCAAAATCGAACCTTTAAGATCAACGAATTAGGTTGACCATTTTACCCCGAAAAGGGCCATATGTCCCATTGGTAAACAGCATAGAACTTCATATTTTCAGGATATAAATGCGGGCACAACTTTAGATTAATTTCAAATATTTTAAATATGGAAAATGCACAAAAATACTTGCCCTGACTATAATATATTTGTTATTGTTTTATATAAACCTGAAGTAATAGCAATAACTTTTTTAAATTTTCAGGTATATGAATTTGAACTTCCAATCATCATTGCCACCATTGTTGGACTTGTATTTGCATTGTTTATGCCTCTTATTGGATGCTGCTTTTGTTGCTGCAGAATGTGTGGGAATTGTGGTGGAGATATGACACAGGATGATGCGCATGCCAAACAGCATTTTAAATGTTGCATTTTCTCATTTATACTGTTCATTATCACTGTCTTTATGCTGTGAGTATCGGGGATGACTCACAAATCGATTTTGTCACGAGAAGCGTCACGGTGACGTTTGCTTCATACCCCCACAGCTCTGTCACATAACGTCATAATTTTGATGCAACATGCTTAGTGACGGCGGCAGAAAGGCCGTGTGCTGTGGGAAATAGATAAAAACAAAAGCGGGGAAAAACAAAAACTAAAAATTACCGTTAAAAAATTGCTGTAGCGTATGTTTATTTTTAGCGTCACATAGTTCAACCCCACCCCCTAAAAAAACCCTCCCCCAACGTCACAATTATGCTTCTCGTAACAAAATCGATTTGTGAGTCATCCCTTAAAAGCACAAATCTTACTGGGTGGTAAAAAAAATTAATGTTTTCCCTCGAAGCTTTGCAAGCATGTTTAGATATGGAGCGAGTGTCAAAGAAACTTTGCCCAGACTTTCGAATTTTTAATGAAACGCCCGAATGAATGTTTTCGATTTCATGAATATTTAAAATTTCTATTTATTTCATTTAGGTAGAGCATTGTCTAACATACCATAACAGAAAACACGTTTTATATTGTTAGAACACTGAACGTACAGATATTTAAATGTTTGTCCCAATTTTGCCGAATTTTTACTGGGGTGGCTAATCATTGGGGTGCATGGCATCAACAAATTTTGCACTTCCTGGGAACGCAAAGATTTAAGGCAAAAACTTCCTGCTGACTATTTTAAAATATTTTACAAGCCCAGCATCGAAAAATAAGAAAATTGAATAATATACTAAGAGTTCATTGGAACAAAGCAATATACAAGAAAATATACGAGGTTGATCGTGTCTCAGCAGAGAAATGTATTCAAAATTGATCTTTTGCAACGTACTCGCGTTTCTAAACATTGCTTTACGTTTCTAGACATTTATTAATCGATCTATTTTGCTCAGCTGCAAAGTTGTTCACGACTGTTGCTGAGAAAATGAATGTTTCTAAATTCTAAATGTTTCTGGTCGATAGTGGGGATTTTGCAAGCAAAACTACGCCATCAAAAAATACTTGAAATTAGTGGATATCTTGAAAAAGAGAGAAGACATCAGAACAATTTAAGCGGCATCTTTATCACTCTATAATGCTGTTTATTTTAACCAATAGAAATTTCAGTTCATAGCCAATAAATTATGGGAGCATGGCCGACGATAAATTAATTGTATTACTGAACATTTTTGTCCCAGGCTGTTTTTTGGCACAATATGAAATTTTCCTGAAAAATTTGTGATTTTCTTTAAACATCAAATTTATGATTTTCTTTAAATTCTGAAGCAAGATAGTTGAAAATAGTTTAAAAATAAAAATGTGGTGTTAAGAATTAAAAATATCAAAATTCGGGAATAGTGTAAAATATTTTAAAATATAGACGGCACTGCTCAGAGTTAAGGCAAATCTGTGTGTTTCGGGAAATTTGCAGGGGGTTTTTGCCAAGAGATGAATGCTCCCATGAAGATAAATTGGGAGCATTCATGCCTCCGGCTTTTTAATTCTAACGGTTGATGATAAATGATTGTGCTTTTTCAGGACCGGATCTTTGATGATGTTTGTCACGAACAACAATTTAAAGGCAGCGATCAATGGAGCACCAACAACATACGATAATGCTTTGGACGAGGCATTTAGTTTCCTTACCACCATAAAGAAGGTATGATGCAGACTTAATTTTTGAACCTTTTGAGGAATCCAAGGTTCCTTTGCAACCAGCATGCATTGTGCACGTTTTTGGCGTATGGCGGCTATATTAATGGTCCTTGAAAATAAGAAACTCGTTGTCATGGATTCTAGTTTATTTTGAGATGTTACGAATTATTGCGAAATATGGCGCTGCTCATTTTCTTTCTTACATGAGACATGCAAAAAGTAAACAGCAAAATGCGCTCTTGGAAAGGAGCACGGATTAAAGAGGCCCTTTAAACACTTCAAATTATAAGAAAATGTTTGGTAAATTGACACTAATGAATTTCGTGCTGTTGTAAAATTTGTTGCTTTTTAGCTAAAATTAATTTCATTAATTTATGAAAATACAGCCAATTGATTTTGAAAGATCTTCTCGAGTAGCTATGCAAAGAGTGACTAAAACGTCTTTTCTTTAATTATTGGTATGAAATTTTTGTTAGAACCGGACATTTTTATGTTTCTCACATTTCATAATTTAAAAAATAAAAAAAAGTTAATTTGAAAAAAAATTTAACTTGACAAGTTTCTCGTTCTGGGGTTGTGCAAAGGGTTATTGTGAAATTGAATTGTGGAATCTGAAAAACAAACTGTTATTTATTTTTGGATTTTTCATACCTTTGGTACTTAATATCTGCATTTGTTGCCAGGAAATGAAGGAGATCACTGTCAACAAAACTGATTGTCTATACTATGAACTGATAGAGCCGGATCTTCAAGACAGCATGATAAAGAAGCAGGTTGGAGACAAACTCCAAGTCATATTAAGGCCCAAAGTGCAAAGTCCACTTGTTATTGTCACAGATGCTAGCAAAAGTAAGTTTGGTACTTGGCATTGGTATATCATTTTAATTAGCAAATGTTTAGCAGATAATAAAATGTAGAACAAACCCTCAATGCAGTAGTCGAATGTGGCCTGCTTGCTTCGAGATATTAATGTTTTGGATGAGCTAATCAAGACGAAGAAAAGTGCGATTATTTTTATAACTGTTTATAATTAAAAAAAATGATAGAAAATCTCACTTGCTTTAAATCAAATAATTTAACCTTCCAAAATTTAATTCTTATTAATAATGCAACGCTTTTTAAAAATACTTTAAATCTAGAGACTGGATTCTCATTAGATTCTGAAAAACTGTGAAGCCACTTTTTATTTTTTGTGTAAGCAGCTAAGTTTAAGTACTGGCATTTGAATATCCTTGCTAAAGATGACTTTTAAAACCTGGTCGTTTTCACTGCAGTTCATGTCACATGATGAATCTATTGGGAAATACTCATTTTGAAATCAAATTTCATCTTTCATTTTCATGGGAGCAAAACGTACATGTTTGTAAAATAGAAAATTCTCCAGATGTTAATCATGTCATAGAACTGCATGAAAGACAAACCCAACTCGGATCCACGAACAGCTGATTTTTTTCTGGCGGGGAATAAATTCTGGGCAAAACCTTGATTATTTGATAATTTTCTCGTAACAGTTAAATTTAAATGGCATTTTATATGCATTAATATTGATTTGGGTTTTACTGTTTTTGAAAAGCTCTGCTTTAAGTTTTGTGTTTGCATTGGCAGCCATATAAAATAAGAGATGAAACATTTCTTTACACACTGCTCGGTTTTAGCGAAAAGTTCGTGCTAAACGAAAATGAATTGCACAATACTTTGCTTTAATGTTTACGATTACATGGAAGACTATTTTTCAGTTTGCAATTGCGAGTAAAATTCAGGCACCTTGCGAATAAATGATTCATGAGATTTATCATGCGAGAAAGTTAATTCTCGTTTTAAATAACAAGCGATTATCAACCAGTCTTTTACAACGGTAGAGTTCTTGTTGTTTTGCATACATTATTCACAAGTCTATATGTTGTGGTAGAATTGAAACAATTCTTTAGATGTTCTGGTAAATCGCACGTAAATAAACTTTTCAATAAAATTATGTTTTATTGATAACACACAGAAAGTATTGAATTCTTTAGTACCATGTTATATCAGTATTTCTGGTCGTTCGATTGTGTATTTAATGGTACCTACTTTTAATGAATTAACTTTCAGATGTTTATTCAGTGGGAAGGCCACATTCATCCTTTCACGCCTTTTATTTATTTCAAGTTAGCAGGCAAATCCTATCTAATTTTCATTTTGCAGGAGGTAGCACTTGCAAACTAACGTAATTTAAAAAAATGAACTTGCCTTGAAATTTCTTAAATTAATATAAAGTTATGTCGGCGTTTACCTCTTAAAACTGTGAGGTTTTATATTGTTTAGCAGTGGGCCATATGGCCCTTCCAGGGGTAAAAAGGTTACTATATTGGCTTTTCATATTTTCATAAAGTCCCTCATCACATAATTCCCGAATTTTGCTTCCACGTTATTTTCTACCACGTTCCTCTTTCCCTATTCGTCCTCTGCGGGACTCGAGTAGTCTCACTCCATATGATCCCTGATTCTTTCGTTCTTTGTTGTTTTTGCTGTCATTTCAGACAGGTCAGCGTCCATCAGCTTGTCAGCAGCGATAACTACGACGTCTGTGAGATACTTGTGTACAGGGTTGTTTAGATTCGTGTACAGGACTCGTGTATATGACTCGTGTACTAGGACTCGTGTATAGGACTCGTGTATGTACCAACGAGTTCAAGTGCGAGTATGAGGTTGGAAAATGCACTCCAAAAGGTAATTTAACAAATGAAAAGGCTCTTCGTAGATTTGGCCTTCTTGCTGTCACTATGGTTAATTCAATTTCCTCTTCTTCTCGGAGTTTTCAGCTTGTTTCTCCAAAACACTACGAAAATAGACCAAAAATATCTCAGATTTGCACTCTCTGATTGGCCGAAAATCAAATTTACTGCCAAAACTTAACCGAAAGTGTCCGAGAAATTATTTCTCTGGCAGCTGTGAGAAAAATGTGCTGAATGTCTCCAGGAGGTAAAATGTTTCTTTAAAAGTTGGGCCACCTTGCTTTCTGAACGAGGTTAGGCCAACATTTCGCATTTTGGTTGAGACACGAGTCGCAGTTGAGGGGGGGGGTATCAGTTCAGTTGGAGTAGCCATAACACTCATATTTAAGGGGGGAGTATCAGTTCAGTTGGAGTAGCCATAACTAACACTACAAACATTTGATATTTCCAAGGCAGAGGTACATCTTTCTATGCTGAAAGCCTAGACTTCAATGCCAGGCTTCTATGCCAGAAGATGCGACTCATGGTTTTACAGCTAAAAACTGGCCTTATTCGGGACTTTACCGGCATTTGATCGATGTCATCATAGATTTGATGGCATTTGATTGTTTTTATAATAAAGCCAATCGCAGAGGAGGACATCGTCATGTGCCTATAAAACAGCGTGGTGATTCAAGCTGCAAAATGTTTTTGCAGCAAGGACAGTTTTCGAACTCTTGAAAACATGACAAAAATAAAACGTTTTCCATGGTGAGCTTTCTTTACAAAGTATTCTTTGTTACAAACGTGGGGGGGGGGTACTTTTTTATGGCGCACCTAGACTTGCTCCATGTCTATTTCGTTTAACCAGTAAGAAAGTACAGAATTATCTTTTGATTCGTGTAATATTTTGCTATGGGTAACCACCACACGTAGATAATTTACTTTTTCTTTTAATCATTAGATGTAACCAGCATGAAGGCTGCTTTGGATATCGTTTCCAATACATCAGCGGAGCTCAAAAGCCTTGCAGTGAAACTTGAAAGTGAACTAAATTCTGTAAAATCTGATATGAATGCAATAAAGAGTTCTCCAGATTGTCAGAATATCTTAATGAAAAGCCTTTGTGATCAAATCAAAACTGATGGCTTGCAACAGGAAGCAAATTTCTCCAGTATGCCAAATGTTGACACAGAGCTGAAAAACATTGGTGATATCATGAACCAGAATTTCTCTGGAGCTGTCGATGAGGTATGGGATATGTTTTACTGTAAATTTCATAAATAAAGACTGTATTTCCTCTAATAAACGTCGTCGCCTCGTCTCGAATAAACCCTCCTCTTTGTACACAGAAATGGCAATATATTCTAATAAAATAATGTAGAAAATAATGAGTATTTACTCAGAAGAAGCCCTGGATGCCGGGGCGAAATGTAAGTTTGTCTTTTTTCACGCCGTTTTGCGGAGTTACTACTTAATATATTCTAATGCCCCTTGCACCTGCCAGAATGATGTTTATCAGGAAAAAAGTCAAGGTACGAACGTCGAAGCGTTTTAAATTAGTTTAAATTTGATTGCAAATCCATCTACCAAATAATCAGGCTTGGACATGAGATTTTTAGCAGGATAGCACTGAAATGCTCACTGGTTACTGTTCACGGGAGCTATTATCACGTGGATTCACTGACAACAATAAAAAAAAACTTTGAGGGGAGAATCTTTTCTAGGAAAGCAAACGGCAGCTCTCCTCTAAAGGGACCTGGAAGGAAGCAAGAGCCAGAGTTTAACCATGAATTAATTGTTTAATTTACTTGTTCATTTTGGACTGTGTCAGATCAAATGAAAAGCACCGGATAACGCGTGTCTTTTCGTGACAGGCGGGCAATCCGACCACATGTTTAATGACAGACGACAGCGTAATAAAAAAACCATAACGAAATAGAAAAACAACCAAATCTGAATCAAGCGAGGTAAATCCTCTTGTGGGATTTTTGCCAAACCTTTGCTACAACTCGCTGTCTATTTTATGCCAGAGCCATCAATACTGTCTTCTTCTTCGATCTGTCCATCTGCTTCGCGAAAATTTCTGCTGCCAGAAAATCACAAAGCAGGCCTTTTATGTTTCGTTTTCTGCTTAAAATCACACAAAATGATATCAAACACCAACGATGCAAACAGATTTTTGAGGAGTGCTTTTATGTATATTTTTTCCCCTGATAGTTTGGTCTTTCACCCAAAGAACTCTCTTGTTGACAAGACAATTTCCCCCTCATTGGCTCCGCCCCTGTTTGTTTTTTCTACACCCTGAGAAATGAAACAATGTTTATTAGAAATACCCTAGAATGAAATATGGTTGATAGTGGGTGATTTTATTCGTATGGAAAGAGAAACTTTTTTCTTCATTTCTAAATTGGATCAGAAAACATAAAATGTTAATGTTTTATTTCTCAAGGCAAACAAAGTATTTAACGATGTACCAAATACTGTTGTGAGTAAAGCAAGTGGCCCAATGGCTGGTGAGTTTTTCAGATTTTTAAAATTTCTTTTACATTAATTGACACATTTTTCTCGTCTTTTCTTCCGAGAGTGTAGAATAAAATAATTAATTTTGAAAGATGCAAAAAAGTAACTTTTGCATTGATGCCAGGAGCGACTGTACTTGGGTATATAATCTTTACACCCCCTCCGTAATCAGCGCCTTGGTTGAAAATTCGGGGATATTTGGAACAAAAATTAAGTCATCTATGCTGGTTCAGTAATTTAAACTGGTAAAGTCAATAGATCAGTGGATTTCAATGATATCAAGTGTCAATATTTTTAGTCAGATTTTGAATGTGTTCTCATGTCACTTGTGAAGATCTGTCGAATTTCTTTCCCAGGCTCAAAGCTCAACATGTACGAAATGCGAAATATCTTGAATTTTTTCCCCATGTAATTTCCTAAGTAAACAATGGAAATAGATGCTTTTAGACATTGATAAAAGCATTAAATTAAATTTGAAAATTTGGAATTTTTTTGGAATTTGGAAAGTTTTTTGCCACTCCCTTCTACCTCCGTCCCCCAATCTAAACATGGTTGCAATTCAGCATAGGTTTCAAATCTTGATTGGTTGTTTTCTCCTAGCTGAATTGAATAAAATTCACACCTTGCGGCATTGTTCGAATGAGACTCAAAGTTTTGACCTCTCAGGATGAAATGGAAATGTACGCTTTCCTCTTTAGGTTTTTTCAAAAACTGCTGTTAGAGATTAATTTACATGTCTTGGATCATATCTGTCCAAGGAGGCTCTTCGATGTCGCAAGAAACAAAAAATTAGTCTCCTTAACTTTCATGTTTCTATATGATTCCGTATAAAAGCCCCACGAATATAAGCCCCCCCATATATCAGCCCGTAAATTTTCAAACACTCTGGTCATTTCATATACAAGCCCCCCTAAATATAAGCCCCCTATACATAAGCCCATCAATTTGCAAACACTGATTTCCTATTCTTGTTGTTTTTGTCACTCATCTTTGTATTGATAGTTATTATTACAATACGGTGTGTCTCTTTCGTTTTTATTATAAGATTATCACTTTCACAAGATCTTGTCCTTACATAAGCCTCCCAATGTATAAGCCTATCAAAATATGCTTTTACGAACTTACATTATCCGAGGGCGTATATAGTCGGATGTTTACTATAGACCAAACCTTTTCTATTAGGCAACAGAGGCAGATAAAACGTTTTTCTTCCTGGGACAATACAATTTTTTTGGGGAAAAGTTCCTGCCAATTCCCCCAAATTCACAGATGTTCCTCACTGTGAGCAGTACCATGTAGAAATATTTTTACTTACATGATTCCTGAATTTTAATTTTTTTGATTATCAAAATAACAGTTTCATGTACATTTTTCTTTCAAAATTAACCACATTTTGCTTCAGGATTTTAACTTTTTTACTAACTTTTCAGAAGAACTTTACATTACCAAAAAAATGCTCCTGGGGAAAAAGTTTACATCATGAAATTTCCTGGGAGCAGTGCTCCCGTGCTCCCACACTCTTTAACAGCCCCTATCAGGCAGTACATCTCTGATTTCGCAAGATTGCGAGAATGTTTTATTAATCCTGGTTCCCATATGATCGCGAGGATCGCCAGTGACGAAAGGATCGCTCAAATTTGTGACCTGCGATCCTTATAGATTCTTGAAACAAAGCGGTTTCTATATGATGGCAAGGATCTAATTATCTAAGAGGCCCCTTCACATGAGAATTTTTAGACCGGTTTGAAACTCACGCCGGCGTGAGTTCAATATGGTCTCTGGTCAGAGTCCTTAGAGTGTTCACATGAGTTAGGCGAACTGAAACCGGTCTGAGATTTCTCAAACCGGTCTGAGATTTCAGGTCGGCGTGAAATTATGATAATTTTCCATTGGCTAGAGGACCGCAGAACAGTATCTCGGGGTTGATTTCTCTATTTTGGCGCCATCCATTCACTTTTAGCTGAATAAAATCAACACGGCGGCTTCTTCTAGAACGAAGACACTTGAAATCAAATCTACTGCGCTTTTGTAATTATATTATTGTTTCATAAGTAAACGTTTCTTAGCAGAATTTTTAATAATATAATTAATAACGTTCTCTGCTGTTCTGAATCATTCTGCGCCACTTTTGTTATTGATAGAAATTCAGTGCATCAAATTTACAGGAAAAACAAATGCGCATTACAGTTAGGTCTCAACTCAAGCCGGTTTGAAATACTCGTGTGAACAGAAGTCAAATTAGCAGACCCGAATTGATCTCACGCCGGCGGCGTGAAAGTCCTCATGTAAAGGGCCTCTAAAGCTGTACACGGCAAAATTAAATGTTGTTTATATATGTCATATCTCATCCATTGACACTATTTTCATACAAAGTTTTGCAAACAGTTATGATGTCATCTTCCGCGCTTAAAGCCGCTGTGAAGGAGAGTAGTATCTTTATTTTCTTGCATATATTTTGAAATACTGTTCAAATAACATATTTTTAACATGTATCTTGCAGATGTTAGAAAACTTGCTAAGGATGGTAAAACTATGATACAGAATAAAACGGCTTCATTGTATAAAATGCTCGACGTAAGATTTTCATATTTTTCCTCTACTTTTCGTTTTTTTTTTTGGCTTCTGACGATTTTGCATTGCAGCTTGAATTTTATACGCTTGAATTTATAATCGTAAATCCTCGAATTAGCCCCCTGGGGCCTAATTGATTTTAAGACTTTTGGGTGAGGGCTAATCCAAAGTCGGGCTCTTTCCTATTGGGATAACCACATAGATATAAATACTGCGGGATTTACTACCGCGGGATATAAATACTGCGGGAAATATAAATACTGCGGGACACATTGAAAAGAACAACATACCTGTTACGACGATGGGAATAAACCAATTTTGATACGGTTATCCCGTATGTCGTAGTTTCGTGTTTACATATTTCGCAATTTCCGTTCGTTGCTAGGCCGTAAAAAAATAACGCAGAAAGATACTTTAAAAGATTAACATAGATTTAGAAACACTCCAACTTCTGCGATTATTCTGTCTGAGGCTTCCAAAAAACAAGAATAAAAATATTGTGTTTCTTTAGGTTTTGAAATGAATTAAAAACATTTCAGAAATCCCATTATTATGAATTCAATGCTACTGCATGAAATAATGTGAACAATTTTTCTCAATGACGTGAACAATTTCCCATGTCTCGTGCGACAATTCAGTAATGAATTGTCCCTCGAGCACTCGTTGTCTCAAGCTAATTATTCTGTACTGTTATACTGTACTTATATTTTTCAAACTATTTTCAGTGGTATATGCCCTATATGTCAATCCTGTTATCGTAAATATCATTGTATAAGTCGACCCGTTGTATAATACGATCCCCAAACTGGATACCCAGCATTTTGTATTTTAGCTTACAGTATTTTTTTATTTTGTATGAATAGTGTTTACCCAAAATATTTCTGTGCAATTTTTGTACCCTTTTTATAAGCCGATTGCTCTTTTTGAAGCCAAATGTTAGGTCTCAAAACCTCGACTTATACACCGGTATTTACCGTACAGTAATTGTTATACCCTTTTTATAAGCCGATTGCTCGTTTTGAAGCCATTTGTTAGGTCTCAAAACCTCGACATATACACTGGTATTTACCGTACAGTAATGTAAAGAATTTTGTTATATTTCAGGATATTCTCGATGATAGATCAAAGTACACGATGTACAAGGATGATTACATCATTGCGTACCAAAGCTATTTTGATTACAGGTGAGTTGATCTTGCGCTAACACGTGCACACGTGTAAAATGTGATGCACATGTACACATGTACAAGTGTAACATATACGCGTTTTTATAATAAGAAACCTAGCCAAGAATGCCTGGAGGGGAGCGGGAGTCAGGCCAAGAGTCAGACCTCCTGAAACAGCCAGACCTTGTTCAATCCAGTAGTTAAATGTAATTTGAGCTTATATTAACGATAACACCTTAATAGGACGTTTGCGTCGTGTTTTGTTTCCTTTATTTTATTTTTTGAATCTTTGACATTCAATTTCTTCTTGATTTTCTTGACATGTTTTTTGCACGATTTAGATTTTATGCCTACATTGGGCTGTCGGCAATCATGGCATTGATCGTTGTTTTACTGGCACTTGGTCTGACATTTGGAGTGTGTGGATATAAAAGAGATCGCACACCAACAAATCGATCTGGAATGTCACACCATGGCGGAAACTGTCTGATGGCGTAAGTGTACCTCGTAATTTTTATAATTTATATTATAAAATAATTATATAACTGAAGTTTTTTTTCTCGTAATTCTCGTATAACTCGTAATTTATAAATCTTTTAAACCTCATAATTTATAAATCTTGTAAACCTCATAATTTATATATATATATAACTGAAATTTGTTGAGTTTTGTGAAACTTTTTATTTCAATCATGGATGTGTTTAATTTTGTAATGATAATAGCACAGTGTAATATATGTAACATATAGGTTTGTTTTATAGTTTTTTTTTCTTTCTGATAGATTTGGTCGATAATTTTCGTATAATATGCAATAATATTTTGTAATAATAAGAGATAATACTGTATCTATAGATGTCTTATATTGTTTTCATAATGGCTTTGCATTATGGCTTCATATGTGTAACAGTTTTGGCCATCATTTTCTAAATAATAATAATGTCCCAAAACATTATGATGATAACTAATGAACGGTTGCTCGATGCATGCTGAAAAATATTTAGACCTTAACAACATAAGCAGAGGCGAATTTTGTAACAATAGTGGAATTGACACACTGGTTTCAAAGCGATTATTCCTCGAGAACAAAGCGAAACTCTCTTAACTGGAAAATGAAGACATCTCCTCCGCAGCATTGTTTGTTTTTGTTTTCCAGTTAAGAGAGTTGTTCTCGAGGGATAATCGCTTTGAAACCAGTATGTCAATTTCACTGTTGTTACAAAATTCGCCTCTGTTAACCACATATGCTTAACTTTTAGTTTATGGTCTATAAAAGTATATTAGCTTTGCTTGTTTTGGGTCGTTAGTTTGCATTCTTTTTTGCATATTAAATTACAGTATATATCTTATGCATTCTATGGATAGAATTATATTGAAAATTGTGATATTGTTTCTTTGATGTTTTAGGTCTGTTGGATTCATGTTCATTTTTTCGTTTATCCTGTTCCTGATCACGGCGTTGTTTTTCTTGCTTGGAGAACATTTGCACATCCTTTGCAGACAAATGAAGGATGGAGACATTATTGACGCTGTAAGTCATGAACCACTTCTTGCTATTGACTCATTTTTGTACTCGGATTTACCATGGGCTTTAGGACTGCTAGCGATCATATAGTTAACTTTTTATTTTGCGGTGGGTTGCAACATGGCTATAAATTTTTATTTGGTGCTTGCGACCAAACAAATTGTGCCTGCAAATTTCCTGCAAGATCTTGGCAATTTAACATAATAAACAACGTCAATTTCGACAAAATTCTACAACATTTCCTTCAAGATCACTTTTTTAAAGAAATTCCTGCAACCATTGTTCACATGGTAAATATTTTTTAATGCCATGGGTTGCAGAATCAGCCTGATTAAATTTTTTAAGATAGAGTGCCTATTGAACTGCTAATGGTTCACAAATCGAACCCAATGAATCATGGGAACAATCTCCTTGCCGCCATCTCGTGCGGAATCGTCTATTATCACCAAAAGTGTACAAATTCTTAAATCATTAACATTTTCATTTATTAACAATTAGCCTAGATCTTCCATCATAAACTATTTTGCAGATCTGAATAAAATGTCGAAAATAAATAAATACCAAATCTAAAATTTCGAAAATGAATTGAATTGTTAATATTGATCATATTATTTTTTCAGTATGCGGGCAACATGTTGAAGATTAACGGGACAACTATTAAAGCTAAAGATACTCTAAAGTATGTTAATTACAGTGTTTTTTCTTCTTTTAAAGTGACAACTAAATCTGTTTTACTGAGGTATGTTATTATCAATGATTTTTACTGTATTCACACCGACAATGTCATGTTAGCCAAGACTCGCTTGCCAAGTTGTAAGTGGTGGATTGTTCAGATTACTGTTGAATGTAACAGATGACACTTGAATTTTTTTTGTATTAACCCTTTCACGTCCGAATTTATTTCCAATTAACAGGGAAATCCTACGAGTTTTATTTTGCAGGGGGGACCAGATACGAGCCAACTTAATTCAAAAGATAAAGTCACGTTAAAATATTTGAAGTTAACGCAAAGCTCTGCCCGCATTAACCTCCTGGAAATATGAAGTCTTGTGTTGTTTATTAATTATTTCCCTAGGGTGAAAGAGTTAAAGATTATTTCCGTAGAGTTAACGATTTATTTTCCTTATTTGATAGGAACTGTCGTGCTGGGATGTCAACTTACGTTGCTATTAATGGCAAAAGCATCTATGATTTAGAGAGCACTCTTGATTTCTCTAAGGTATTATTGTTACTATTGAATGCGGGGACTGTTATTATTGAATGCGTATTATTGTTACTATTGAATGCGGGGACTGTTATTATTGAATGCGTATTATTGTTACTATTGAATGCGGGGACTGT
>JAYJMH010016807.1:0-21014 GCA_036873815.1 Phacellophora camtschatica
ATAGAGCTTTGCACGTGCGATCAAAAGCACGCCTTGAAAACTTTAGGCGTGCGCCAAGGCGTGCACGTGCGATCGCACGCCTCAAACGTACAGGCATGCCCTTACATTCTTTCAGAACTCCATCTTTCAATTCTTGTGTAATCGGGCAAGCAAAGCTCTAACATTATATTCCAAAATGATTGTCAGTTATCTTTAGTTAGTTAGTTATATTGCCTGTTATCATTATGAATTTTGTATCTCACATTGGCAACAAAATTATAAAACCAATGTAAGGTTTTTGGGACACCCGGTATTGTTTTTGCTGAAAACTTTGTGTTTTGCAATAAATCATTGCTTTGTGTTTTGCTACAAATGCTATTTGATGTATTTCAGAGACTGGTTGTTGGTTTGTTGCATGCCCTTTATCACTGCATTTGCCTGCTAATTTTGGCTTTTCTATCATTTTTCATGTGTTGGAGAGACAGAATTATCTTGCATCTTTCTCTTTGCGTGCTCACTATGTATCCTATTAATTTTTTGCACAGATATGGACCACCAATGAAGACGACAAACAAGCTTATTGTTGAGAATTTATCAACACGCGTCAGTTGGCAGGTTTGTTGCATTTTCAAGACATCTCTCTGAGCAATTGTCTTATGAAATTTTGACATCATGACAAAAAATTCAGGCCTTGTGAGGACTAAAGTCCAGGTGTTTGATAAACAGAGCACCGTTAGGCTGAACACCAATAAAAATGCTGATAACTAATAACAATCATAAAATTTCCTTGCAGGCCCATGGAAGGTTGATATACAAAAGTTTATACTCTTAAGGTCCAAAATAGATAGGAGGGCCCAAATAAACAGCAAGGTGGTCTAAGCCTTTTGAAAAATTAATAAACAGGTATTCTCGATTTAAAAAAATTCAAGAGTTCAACAAAAATTCATAGCTTAAAAACATTTTCTCGTCCTCATGGTTGATATGTAACACTGGTCATAAAATGGCAAGTTTTATTCAATTGCACCAAGTTGGCTGTATCAAAATATCGAAGTTTTCTAATATTTGTCTATGTGAAATCCCAAACATTAATGCACAAGGGTAAAAATAGGCTACGTGGGTCTACAGAAATCGATGGAAATAAACTTCCCCCATTTATTTGGGACCTAGAGTAGGCTAACAGAATCGTTAGTCCAATGTGCTTGACTTATCAAGTTTCTAGAAAATTCCAGTTGTTTGTCGAGGTGATTGATTGAGCTTAGATTTTCTTCACAAGGCCTGCAACATTTTTAATTTTATTTTGACTGGGGCCGCCAGTAGTATATTTTAACAAAAAAATCAATCTTTACCTAGCTAGTTTCTTAATCAGATAGCTTGATTTATTATATTAAATTTTATTTTGTATAAATTACTTATATCCAATATATATACATATGTATATATATATTTGTGATGAAAATTAATAGTAAAAAGAGCAATTCAAGAACAAAGTAATCATATCAATCCTTCCCGATTTTAGCGTGACTGCTAGCCAGATGTCTAAGGCTACATTGAGACGCAATAGATGAGATGCTATCATTTGAAGCTCTGGCGTCCTGATGTTACTCAACATTGATGCTTGAAGCAATGATTTTTATCTCTTAAAACACAATGTTTCACACACACACATGAGATGTGATGTTTGGCATCCTACTTGACGTTGTCGGCTTTAGATTCTTTGTCGTCACAATAGAGAACTGATGACACATAAGATGCGACATTTGCTATCCTATTTGATGTTGTCAACTCTAAGGACAGGATGTTTTGTGCGATTAAAAATGTCAATTCTTAGATGCCACTTGGTGTTGTCAGCTTTAAATTTCTTGATGTTTCAAAGGAAATCTTGCCACATTTGACGATATGGGATGCCTGATTTACAATTTGAAGTTGGGTTTTTAAAGGAGGCAAAATAAATTTCAAGAAATTTTCATTCACTGATATTACGATTTTTTGTGTGATGTGCTATTTCCAAAATTGCATATTATTAATTTGTTTCATTTTTATTGGAATGTTTACTTTAATTTATCGATCTTAAAAATAATGGTTCAAAATTTCCATTTATCTACGATAACGTTGACAAAATGAATCGTGCTGTTGAGAAAAGGCTTGTTCAATCCGAAGATTCTCGCTACAAAGTTAGATAATAAAATTAAAACAAGACGAAAACGTAAAAAAATCAATTAGATTTAACAATATGTTCAGCTAATATTTCACCCTGACATATTTCGCCCTGCGTGCAATCAATATTAGTTTCCGTATTAAATCAAAATTCATTGAAGATAAAATTTAATGATGAGAATTTTGATTTCTCACTTTTTACGTGAAATCTGATATTGTGTTTCAGTGATTTTACTGTTTATCTTAGGTTTCTTATGTTTCTCCGGTAGGTTTGACTTAATGTTTACTATCTGACAAGGGCGCAACTAGTGGGAGTCCTTAGGATCAAGACCAATGCCCTTTTCCCAAAAATTGATTCTTTTGCCCTAATTTTCCAGGCATTTTTTTTACGATTTCGCTGATTATGCAGCAATTAACGGACATACTAGGCATCTTAATCAACCACGAAGAGGGGAGCCCTGCTTTCTCAAAATCCTAGTTGCACGCCTGTATCTACCGAAAAGCTTTGTTGTTTCCATGCTTCAAAATTGACTAGGCATTGCATTTTGTATTCATTGTGGATGTTTGCGTATTATTTTAAAGGACTTGAAGGATTACTGCCGTCAAGCTGGTGAAGTTACTTATGCTGATGCACACAAGCATAAACGTGGAGAGGCGTAAGTTCATCAAACTTCTTTTAAACAAACTTGCTTTTGTGATAATATTTTGTGTATTCACATCTTGCCAGATACATCTTGCCAGTCACAAAACGGGACGAAGTTATCTGACATGCTACAAAATTAATTATATTGTTCATATCAAGTACATGTTTTTTTTATAAGAAACCACTTTATAGGAAACTCACCAGTGAAGCTATTCGATTGCATTGGATTTATTATTGAAATGAGAGTTAACCCTTTCACCCCGAGAAGGGCCGTATGGCCCATTGACAAACAGCGTAAAACGTCTTAGTTTCAGGACGTAAATGCGAGCAGAACTGTGTATTAATTTAAGTTATTTCAAAATAAGTTTATCTAACAAATTAGGTTGGTTTCCGTGTCCTAACCCCTGTAAAATTAAAGTTGCATAGGATTTGCCTGTTGAGCAGAAATAAATCCGGGCGTTAGAGGGTTAAGAAACTATTGCATTTTTTTCAGCAAAGATTATTTAATGCTTAATGATATTAATGGAGTGGTCCACATGACATCAGATGATTAATTCAGTGAAGATTGTGTATACTGGATGCGACAAAAAAAAGCGGAACATCTTTGGCAAGCTACCAAAAATCGTGTACGGCACGGATTACAGTGGTTAAAGTTAATATTTACGTCAAAAAGACTAAAGTAGTTAAAAAACAATTTTTGGCGATTTTTCAACGCTTGTTCTTCCGTTATAAGCGATTTTCAAAAAATTGTCCATCTCGAAAACACTGAAAAATGTTGATCAAATTTCAAAAGCTTGAAAGCACATGGACAAAGAGAGATTCCCGCAACCATATCAAAGACTCTTGCGAATCAAAGACTCTTAAGTTTTTATGTATGCGTTTTCATTTTTTCCGCGTCATTTTGGCAGTTTGAACAAAGGCTTTTCATTTCCTTTCAAAGCATGAAGTCAATGTTTGACCTCAATGATATCAATGTTTTTGGATATTTTCGAGCTGTTCTTCTTGAAGGATTCTTTAGTTATGAAACGAAGATGTGTTCTTCTTGAAGGATCCTTTAGTTATAAAACGAGGATGTGTTCTTCATGAAGGATTCTTTAGTTATAAAACGAGGATGTGTTCTTCTTGAAGGATTCTTTAGTTATAAAACGAGGATGTGTTCTTCTTAAAGGATCCTTTAGTTATAAAACGAGGATGTGTTCTTCTTGAAGGATTCTTTAGTTATAAATCGAAATATTTGAAGCACTGTAAAATTTTAATTTGTCAAAATAGTGTTTATTACTTTTATCTTGCCATTTATTTAGATTCGCTTCTTGACTGACAATGTTTAAATATTTTGATATTACAGTATTATATGTTTCGCCTCCTATGACGACATGAAAAATGTGATCAGGAAGCTTGATGGAACAGAGTTGAATGGCAAAAGGATCCACTTCGTTGAGGTAATCATTTATTTTTAATGTCATCTTTGGTTCATGGTTTTTTCAGTTGCTGATTGCACAACAGAGAACAGAGTGGAATTTTGTATTATTCGTCGAGAACAAAACAAAACTCTTTCAACTGGAAAACAAAAACAAACAATGTTGCGGAGGAGATGTTTTCATTTTCCAGTTAAGAGAGTTTTGCTTTCTTCTCGAAGGATAATTGCTTTGAAACCAGTTAGTAAAATCAACATGCCAATTTCAAAGCGATTGTCCATCAGAGACAAAGCGAATTCTCTCAACTGGAAAATCAAAACAAACAACTTGTGGTCAACCCTATGTTTTGATTCTCAGGTTGAAGGAATTCGCTATGTTTTCAATGAATAATCGCTTTGAAAATTTGCGTGTCGATTTCACCATTGTTACAAAATTTGCCTCTGTTGATTGCACTGCAGTTATTGACCACAACTTAGGTTTTCGTGATTTTCTTCAGTTTTCCTGAACATGCATTGTATTTGTTATTTATTTACATGTATCTTTCAATGTGGGATGAAAAGGTAAACGAATTTTCTTGTCATTGCAGGAAGATAGTCGTTCACGATCCAGGTCAAGAAGTGATTCAAGGTACGTTTACAAAATCAAGTTGCTGGAAACAGACTCGAATACCTTCGTGTGTTACGGACTTGAATATCCATTTGGTGTACATGTGAATTTAAATATGTGACCTGGCTCAGAAAACGTTGTCCAAAAATTAGTTGCTCTCTCCGTATTACGTTTACATCGAAAGCATTCGGATTGAAAAATTTCGGACAAAATACTTTCGGACACATTGTGCATAATTGGATACTAAAGTTTTGTCTTCACCAAATGAAGTAAATCTTCCACCAGAAATGGGTCCGAAAGTATTTTGGCTAACAAAGCATAATTTTATGCGAAAGTGCAACTGTATAGCACTTGATAAAGATGTATATTGAAGAGAAATATGCAAAAAAAGACTTTCGGACACTTTGTAGAGATTTCGAAAAATGAAAGTTTCGGATAAATTTTTGTTTGAATGTTTGTTTGTCTGAAACTTTTTGATGTTAATGTAGAAAAGAAAAATAACAGCTGGATAATCGCCTCCAACGGCAGCCATCTTTTTCAGTATCATCTTTATCATGGTAAAAACAAATACGAGAACCTTGTTCTTGCATTTTTCTATTGTAATTTGAACCATTGAGTTTTTTTCATTTTTTTTTTCTCTCAAAGTACAATTTTACCTTCAGGCTAAATTTCTTTTGATTGTCTTCAAGGTATGGAATTTCACTTGATACTGCCATGATAAAACGTCTTTGACAAACATATTTCAACTAAGTTGTCAAAATCTTACCCTGAGGGTGCCAGAGTCTTAAACTTAAAATGAGATGGGAAGAAAGCTAACGGGGAAAAGAGAAGGCTTTCCTACCCAGGGTAACGGGTCATGCACGAAACGTCGCGTTTTATTTTTTCGCTATATATTGGTCCTAAAAATGTTTATTATTTTAATATCATAAAAGCAATTATTTATATCAAAACTTGTGTATGTTTCGAATTGATTTATTTGTGATAATATAATTTTGTTTTTAGGGGAAGAAAATCACGGACCAGGTCAAGGTCTCGACACCGATCATACTCAAGATCAAGATCCAGATCTCGTTCACACAGTAGACGACGCTCGAGATCTCGCAGCCCACGCCGTTCTGCGTCACGGAGCCCACGCCGCTCTGCTTCACGCAGTCCACGCCGTGCTGCTTCACGCAGTCCACGACGTTACAGATCAAGGTCCCGCTCACCTCATAGTCCACGCCGTTCCAGATCATTGTCTGGTTCCAGATCTAGATCGCGATCTAAATCCAAAAGCAGATCTCGAAGCCCCCACCCGGATCATGAAGATAAGCAAGATTAAGACTGGATTCTCTCTTCGATTAAGTTTAAAACTTAAGTTTTAAATCAAGATTAAAACTGGATTTTTAAAACGGGATTCTTTCTTCGATCAAGTCTGAAACGTTTATTGTTCAAGATAAATGATGGATTAGGGTTGTATGCGTATGCTTTGAGTTGCCACTGGGCCTCTTTCCGTTGTTTGCGATAATTAGATGATCTACCTACCACGCCGGCTTATCTATCACCAAGACATATTGTATTAATTGTTGTTTGTCTTGGACAATGACTCACAGTAAGGTTATTGCTTTTAAAGTGTTTAATTTTTAACTGCTTCCATTTGTGTTAGTTTAACTCGTATATGACAAGGAAATATCAGTAACTAGTATAAATATTGATTGTTGTTATCTTTTTATAAAATTAAACGCGTTTTTGCTGTTTTATCGCACTGTCTTGATTGGATCAACATCATTGGGTAAAGGAAGAATTGAAAGAGGAGGGGGTGGTGGGGTGAAACATGAACTTTTCTGTTGTTTTTCTTATATCAAAACGATGATATTTCCTGTTCTGTTTCCCATCTCCTGTTAACTACAAACGATGGTATTTTCTGTTCTGTTTTCCATTTCCTGTTAACTAAAAACGATCATATTTTCTGTTCTGTTTTCCATTTCCTGTTAACTAAAAACGATGGTATTTTCTGTTCTGTTTTCCATTTCCTGTTAACTAAAAACTTCTTTAATGCACTGTTAGAAGCGACATGTATATTGACCTGAATCGCATGCAAAACTCAAACCTATGACAGAATAATATTATTTTGCAACTGTTTCGTTTGCAAGCCTTTCAAAAATGGAACTATTTGTTGTTTTCTGTAACGACCATTGAAAATTAAAAGTTTGACAACGGGACAAGGACTAGAAGCTACACTAAAGTAAAGTATAGAAATAAAATTCTGAAGTAAAATAGCTTCTCTACCAAGTATTAATGTGTTTAAATTGATAACAACTTGTAAGTCTCATTCTAACTATTTCTGTGCATCTCAAGTTTTTGCCGTTTTCAGAATTTGCATTGTACCATGGGAATTCAAACCAAAATAGTAGGTGCAGATAATTTCCTACCATGTTAATTGAATCCCTTCGCAGTATTGCAAGTAAATTGCTGAAGAAAATTACAAAGAGAAGACGACGACAAAACAGAAAAGTACAACGAAATGATTCGGTTAATATGGTAGCAAATGATATGAAATTAATATTTCAAGAACCAAATTACCACGATTCTACCAAAGTGTCGATTCGCTCAGCCCTGGGAGCGTGTGGGAATGAAAATGTGGTAGCGACTAAGTGGAACTGATGTAAATAGGTTACAATGTAGTTTCAGACATCTTTGATGACTTCTCAAGATATCAAAAATTGCTTTGCTACTCTGGGCCAGGATAGACTTATTTATTGCATGGCCGTTTGTTTTACTCCTCCGCCTGAACTGAAATGCGGTCAGGGTCTGGGTACAAATTAGCAGGTGTGAAATGAAATTTTTGGCAGCCCAATGGTTCCATGCTTCCGCATGAGTAGTGTATACTTCACATAAACAATAGATGACTCGAGTGGACAGTAATGTAATGAATGGCAAAAACAGCTTTTTGAAGGAGACTAAGACCCAATCAGTTTACTAGAAAGATAATTAGAACACAATTTTGTGATTAATTGCCCCCTAGGAGGGACTCTTATATAACTTAAACTCAACTAAGATCAAGTCTTAAGTTGCTCGTGTAAAAGAACCCTTGTATATGTAAAAATATTGCTAACTGAACTTTCAAATTATACCCTGAAAATTGAGAACCCTGAATTTTCGGACCTATACGCCAAGTTTATATAGGAGTGCCAAGTGCATAAAGTTTTTGTTTAAATTTTTGATTGTCTTTCTTGTTTATAAATTCATCCTTTCTGTCGGTCTACTACTTTACGTCACTACTTTGTTAGTTTCTAGACTTTAAATGATCAACTCTTGAGTTATAAAATGAGATAGACAAATAAAATTGATACGCCAAACCATGGGAATTCGGACGTCAAAATAGAAGTTGGAGATAATTTTCTATCGTATTGATTGAATCATTTCGTGTCTTCGTGTTGCGGGGTCGTGTTGTGAGACACAACGAAATGATTCAATAATATGGTGGGAAATAATAAGTCTTGCTCCAAGACTATTTCGTGACTTTTCCGGTCTAAAATTCCGTCGAACTGTGAGGGAGATAAAAGGGATTGCGGAGAAGAGAAGGAAGGAGAAAACCAAATCTAAGCCTTGTGGTCTTGGTTTTCTCCTTCTTTTCCTCCTCCGCAATTCCATTTAGAAGGGAAAAGTCACAAAATAGTCTTGGAGCAAGGCTAGAAATAATGTGCAGATAGTTCACTTAATTTCATGTTGATACATGTTGATTTGGACGCCAAAACAATAGTTGCACAGTAAATTGCAAAAGCAAAACAGAAAGAAAAGTACAAAGAAAACACAACGACAAAATAAACATTTTATCAGGAGGTGCTAGACAATTACTTCCTTTTTATACCAACCCAATAAAATCATAAAGACATCCATAAAAACAGGGTTTTGAATGTTCCGGAATCAATTAACTCCACTTAATTACTCGGAACATAGTCATTGTTTAAAAAATTACATCACATGGAAGTAGGAACGAAGGAATCTATCTGTTATGGCTCAAATTTAAAAGAACTTAAAACACTAACCTGTGTCATTCGAAAATATCTAATTTATGAGAACGTGAAACATTTTCCTAAACACTAACATGGATCATTTGATATGTTTAATTCGATTTGTGTCCGTACAATATTCTCCAAATCACTGATAAATTGATCTTGCTCCGCAGACATGATTATTCTTCTTACTGCATTTAAGTAAGATACTGGGTTTTCCAGGCATACTAGTATGTATCTCAGACACCTTTCTGTTAGTATCTTTGCCTGACAAGAAGCTGCTGCTATATACAGGTCAGCAACGTTTTCTTCTGCTATAGAGCCAGCTAAAAATGATTCGCATTTCAGCATTAATTCGTCGCTCATGAAGCGGTCACTAACTCTCATCGTCTCCACAGCAAGACACATTTTGTGTCGTTCTTGTAAATTTTTACACCGGCATGACTGGAGGCTTTGGTCATTTTCACATTTGTCTTTTGACTTGATTCCTCCTCTCTGTGTCTTTATATTTTTCACGCATTTCCTCGCATCGTCGTTACTTTCATTTCCTCCGATCAACCCCGTGCATTCAACTACCGTTACTAGATCGCCCGTGCTTACTTTATCCCTGAGATGGTGTGGTCCAACTCTTTCTCTGCATTTCGCGTTAGAAGCTTTGATTTTTAAGTCGTCCTTTGACAAAACATTTCGATCGCTGTCTTCAGTTTCTTCTTGCATCCCAGCATTGTCGCCTAAGGTTAAGTTGTCCGTACTGACGTCGCCACTAAAATGGCAACCTCCCACACATTCTAAGGCGTCTAACGCCACGTTGCAACCGTGAATGTGATGCAAAAGAACTAAAAAACTCGATGCGTATACGTCTTTGATATTGATACACGACAGGGAAGAATCAACAAAGCTACTCGAAAACATGGCAGAAAACACAGGCGAACCACTCACGATAGCATTCTTGAGAGCAGTAACTTTGACACAATCTTCTACCTTGAAACAAATCTTTTCATCTACAGCTGAAACTGAAACTTCACTTTCGCAGTTTGGAACTTTTTTCGATGCTTGTTCTTTCGAGGAGCGATTGCAACACAGCATTGACAAAGTGCAACATTGCGAAGTTGGCCTTCTGTCAAAATACAAGTCTGGTTCAGGAGACCTTTCATCTGCACATGGTGAGCTTGATGTTGATTTGACATCAACGCAAGAGTCTGATACAAATGATTTTTCATCAAAGCTTGATGTATCAAAACACGAATCTTGCCTTTGCTTTTTGTATGGAGGAGCCCATTCATCGCTAATAGATCTTTGTTGTGGTGATGGAGTCCGCGAGTAAACCTGTTTCGGGCCTTCTTCATCAATCGATAATTTTGTGGATCGCGCAAGTCCATAGAAAGCAAGCAAAACTCGTAATAATTTCTTTTCGTTGTCCTTGAACTGATGCACCATGTTCGACAGTAAAGTCAACCCGCCTAATTCAATGAAAATCTTTTTTTGCAACTTTGTAGATCTAGAAATTAACAAATCAAAATTAACAAATCTCATCCATGATCAAGCACTTTAAAAATGATCGGAAGGGCTCTTTCCACGTTTTCTAACTTAAACTTTTACAAGACACCTTTTAAGCTAGATTTGTAAACATATATGGCGGGAAACCAGTTAAATACAAACTATGAATACGCATAAATATACACTGTGAATGTCATGTACGTGGAAAGAGAAAACTGGTAACCCATCATGCTTATATATCGCTAATGGCAGCAAGTATTTAGAAGACGAAAAGTCCCAAGTTTGAAAATTGTCATTTTCGCGAGTTTTTCTTTTAAAGTCTTGTGAAGGGAGTCTCTGAAAATTATTAAAAAAGATAATAGCTCGATTCGCAGTATTTTTAACAAATATTTAAGAACATTGTCGCACTTTATATTTGTCGAACTAAATTATCACAGTCAAAGACGTAGTTACAACGTAGTTACGACGTAGCACGCAAAAACCTCGTAACCAGAGCTTCCATAGGCTGGGGGTCTGGGTAACAGGTTGGACTTACCTGCACAAAACGCAACAACCCATCAAACATTGTCGTACTCTATATTTATCGAATTAAATTATCACAGTCAAAGACGTAGTTACGACGTAGCACGCAAGAGATTTTGTGTTCCATGATAAAACTTACCTGCACAAAACGCAACATCCCATCACGAATCTTTCTTTTGTCTCTTTTGAATCTGACAATAGGCCATGAGTTAACACCCCTTTTCCAAACGGAGAATTCGCATTTTGGGCCAAATAAATGATTAGCGAATTTCCAGAAAGACTTATTCCTGGAACTGGTCTTTTCAATTCAAATGATGATTTAGCATTGGTATCCTTATCTGCAAGTTTGTATCGCACCTCTTCGTACAGTAACTTCGGCAGATTTATCAAACTGGTGTCTTGAAATTCAGGCTGAGAGCTCTTTGGAACACATCCTTCATTTTCAACTTCATTTTCTGTTACTCCGCCCAATGATTGATGTTTGCTTTCAAATTGTTCATTGTTTGCTTCAGGTTTGCTTTCGTGTTGTTCATTGTTTGCTTCATGTCCGCTTTTATTTTGTTCGTTGCTTGCTTCAGGTTTGCATTCACATTGTTCCTGGTTTGCCTCTTGTTTGCTTTCGTGTTGTTCTTTGTTTGCTTCATGTTTGCTTTCCCGTTTTTCATTGCTTGCTTCGTGTTTACTTTTATGTTGTTCATTGTTTGCACCATGTTTGCTTTCATGGTACTCCTCGTCTGCTTTATGTTTGCTTTCATGTTGATCGTTGTCAGCGATTTTCAAGATGCATCCTCCATCCGTTGTTACATGCTTCTCCGTATTGACTTGTTGGAAGATGTTTTTCAGCGAAACGGAAGTCGTGTCTAGCAGTGAACCAGGCTCCGTTTGTTCTCGACAATTTAAAATGCTCTTTTCTACCTCTTTTTCAATATCCTGGATACCATAGCCAATAATAAGCTGAAAATATATTGACTGTGGAACTCCAAGCTTCAACAGCAATTCAAAAAAATGTGGATTTCTTATTATTCTAACTAAAATCTTGTCAGCTTTAGAGTCGAACTTTGGAGACTTGCTCATGTATTCTAGCAAAGGGTTTATGCAGCTGCTTCGCACCATAAACCTTACTGCCTTCGTTTGAGACAACTTTGCAAGGATTATCATAACATCTTGAAACGGCCCTCTGTCTCCGTGTACGTTGCTGATAACGCCATCTGCACTTATTTGTCCTGGAGATGATGCCCCTGAATTACTCTCCATGTTTGATAAAAAGTCCGTCACCACTTCATCCAGCCGGCTATGCGTTCTGAGCTGTAAAAGTTTTTCAAAATGGATCAAAAGGTTTTGGAGTAAACCAGAACGAAGCATGACATCCAGGCTCAAATCGTCAAAGAGAAAGCACACAAATGTGCTAACAATCTGACCGTGAAACGTAGAATAATTTGAATCCCCCAATAACGTTACCAATCTTGCGAGAGCTCCAGACATCCGAATTCTCATGCGATTCATCGCTTCCATAGCACACAAACAAAGCGAAAGCAAAGCATTCCTAAACCTCCTCGACAAAGCTCCCTGAGCCAATTCTGCAGCACAGGACTCTATGAAATTTGTTGCACCGACTGAAACACGCACTTGTGGATTCATAACCATGAAATAGAGACAGTCTGACAACATGTTGAACTCGTCTTCGCCAAGGTTCTTTCGATGCAACGACAAAAGTAACCCGAGGCCATCATTTCTCAATATAGTGTGAGTAACAAAATCAATATTGACCTTCAAGAATTTGTATATTATTTTCAATGCAGATTTTGAATGTCTGACTTCGTTGGAAGCTAACATTTTTACAATGAAAGGAAAACCAATGGCAGTGACCGCATGAACGATGGACTTGTCGTCATGACAAACCGACCAAAGACATCTTAAAATAGCAATAGAACACTGTTTTTCCTCATAGCTTGGAAGGATATTGACCAGAGTAGAGATGATCCCAGAATTGTCGGAGATTATAAACGATTCGCTGTCAGTTGAAAGAACAAGAATTAAGCTACATGTGGTCTTGACAATGCTTTCTTTTGGTGCATGAAGCAGAACAGCTTCTGAAAAATTGAAAATTGTTCGTAATGTATCTACTGAGGCTGCCGTTTACTTGCATTTAAAAAATCTTTATCCAAGGCAACTAACCTCAAGATTAAAATTCATTTTTAGTAACATTTATCATTGTTTAAACCTACATAATTGTTTTTGCATTGCTGTGGCTGTTCATTTTGCATTTGTCTTTTTGAGAGTAAAAGACTTTAGCAAATTGCAATATGAAGAAAATTTGACAATCTAGGGGGGAATAGCCAAGGGATCCCCTGATTGGTTTGGAATATGCATTATCAGGCATCTTCTCATGGGTAATTGTGTGAAACAGTGATATTTTCGGCATGAAAGTGTGATTGAAGTATTGTATTTGCTGTGTGAAAAACATTTATTTAAGGGGTTATTATGTGAAAATACTTGAGTTTTTGTGTGAGTTGTCATAAATCTCTAAGCCAGTGCTGCCATGAAAAACAATATGTGGTAAACTGAGCCATGATTTTTCCAGCAATGAAATCTCATAAGAACCCCTCTATACAACTGCTGTGCATGTGCAAGCTTTCCATACCCACTGCTTACAGCAATAATTTTAAAATGAGCTGCTTGTACTTGTAAACAATTCAGTGTATTATTTCCTCTGCTTCTCAGAGTCTTCGACATAATTATGCATATTTTTGAATAAATATAAACTTGCTGCTTATGTGAACATGAAAACAACTGCAGTTTAAGTAAACATAAATATTTAAATATTTGTAACAAAACTTACCCAAGACTTTCAATCCACCCAGCTCAAAAAACTGCAAATAAATAACAATATAAATCTTATGACGTAAACAACATAATGGGCGCTAGGGGCAGTTATTGGGTAAAATTGAGAGGGGGCATCAGCAGCAATTTTTCTAAGTATGATTTGAGAGAAAATTATTGGGGTTTTAGCTTATTTGGAAAGTATGGCACTTGAGCACCTGAGAATTTCAATAGAACAATATACCTGAACAAAAGCAGAGTGTTCTTGTGCACCCAAGATCTCGTCAAAAACTGCCATGCTGGGGTTTAAGGGGCACAGCCTTTTGAAACATCTGCTATGGAAACACCCCTCACACTCTTAGAAAATGCCCCCCTCTCAACGGTCATGAATATTTAAACTTAATCTTTTCAAAAATGTGAAACATTGATTAATGAGCCTTCATGGTTACCACACCCTGATGATAATCAAGTCGATAAACAAAACATTGTTGCCTTGGGGTCATCAACAAAAAGATTTTCTTTATAATTAACATGATTTTTCTGTTAAACCTAAAACCCCTCCCCCTTCCCCATATAATTAAGCCAATGAAGTTTTCATCGGCATGCCTCAGGCTCATATTTTAATCTTTACGGAATTTGGTCAAACCCTCAAAAGATTCTTTGTCACTACCTTACTCAACCAAATTTGTCCATTAAGTTAATGGACAAATTTTGTTGATGAGTTATTAGGCACAGGGACAAAAAATCTTTTGTCAATGACAGACACCTTATTGTGTTTTCAATTAGAATTTTAATATTAATTTTGTTGATTAAAAATTTATTGTTTTTATTTAGTTTGTACTAACATTTTCTATGCATAGCATATTTTTTGAAGTTGATGTCAAAAGGCATTGCAAAATAAGTGCTGCGAAGTCTTCTAAATTTTCTGCCTCTGCGGAGTAGCTTTGGCTTTGCTTGATACCATCATCATTAGTCCGTGACGTAATCGTCATTTTCAATGAAGTTACGAGATGATTTACTCCACCATTTTTCGCGAACGAATCACGATGTTGATCCTCTTTCAAGAGTTTAATTAATTTCATTAAGCTTTTAGAAGAATCTGGAAACTTTATTGCAATAATTCGCCGCAACAGACACCTGATAAGGTCTTCTTTCTCTTCGCTGTCACACTTTCGTAATTCCGCCATTTTTCTGCTTTGAAAATTAAAATAATTGATGTTGTTGTTGCTGTTTTTCGGTTGTTTTCTTTCCTTTGGCAAGCCACTTCTCCACACAACACTCACAAGAGGCACGCACGTGTAAAAGAATTCTCCTACAAACACAGAGATGGGACAGAAGAAGAAAAAGGTATACAACTTGTCATTAATGAATTTTTATTACAATTTTTAATAATGTTCACGAAAAGAGAGAGAGAGAGAGGACAGCAGATCTATAAGTTAAGAATGAAAAGAAATTGATAACTCAATTCAACTTTTTCATACAGAACTGATTAATATTACTGTTTCTTTATGCTATGATACCTATGATATGATATGTTAAGCTAATAATAACATCAATAGAAACCCACTTAGATAGACCATCAAGGGTATTATTCATGATCATATGCATAGATCTGAGTTGGGTTTTGTTTTCCCTACAGTCCATACTGACTGGAATCTGATTTGCACCAAGGCTACACCAGGAGAGATTTTTATCCCCAAGGCTAAATATGCTCTAGACATTATAAGTAAACAAACCATCACATTAAAACTTTAGCATTCCCACATTTCATTCATCTTGTGGAAACAATGGTAAAATAATGGGTATTTTGTTTGTGAAACAATTTAGGCATTATGTGTGTAGCATAATACTCAGTCTGGGTGGATTTTAAAAAAATATTAGAGGTTTCTCATGCACCTTTTTAGTAAAAGCAAATTGAGTTTTTGTGGCATCATAGCTATTTCCTTCAATAGAAAATCAGATAGAAAAATTTGAAGGGAGAATGACCAAAAAAGATAAGAAGATTCGGAGGTGGAGTATGCCAAGCCCAGTAATTTTCTCACCAATTTTCCATAGAAGACAATAGCTGTGGTGTCACAAGAACTAAATTTGCATTTTTCAAAAAGGTGTGAGAAACTCTCAATATTTTTCACAATCCACGCTTTTCTGGTGTATAGATTTTGAATATTGCAAAAAAATAGGCCCTGAAACCAGGCAAATCGTCTTTAGCATTTTACACCGATTTGGTTGGGTGTAGAAAATTCTAGATTTTTTCTGCTTCTCTTGAGAATTATGAATTACCCCCATTTTGGTGTAGTTAGGGATGGTATTCCTAGCTGGGCTACTATGCATTGAAAAAACAGGTTTTATGTCATCTCAGATCCGAGAATTAGCATAAGGTTGTATTTCTTCATTGTTTCCGTGACTCCAAACAATAAAATCATTCAAAATAATATGCAATTGGATTGCCTTCAGGTGATTTTCTTTAATTGACAGCCTTGTTTATTGAGGCTTCTTTCAGAACTATCACAAATCTATCATAAATATGTTTGGGTAGTGGCAAACAAAACCTGAAAATATAAGTTTTAGAAGCTTTTGTAAAATTTATCCTTGTAGATGAATCTACTGTAAATGTGTTGGTTCATATCTGCTCATTGGAACTTTTTCATTTTGTGAGAAACAAAAAAGTTAGCCTCTTCAACTTGCTCTGTGTGATATAAAAGAGTTCCTGTGGACAGATAAGAACCAATAAGGCATATATGAATAAACTTTTACTTCTTGGGCACTTTACAGGTCTTTATTCTTATTTATTCAATTTATTTACTCAAACTTTTTGTAACATTGTGATTAAATTTCCTAAAATTTCTTCTTGTCCCAACTAAATCTTGTCCTTCAAAAGTTATACACACTACAGACCATTGCTAACTTAACACTATTTTCTTTCCTAAGAATTCTTGTGAGTGTTTTAACTTGTAACAGTGAGATAGGTACTAACTGCATATATACTGATGGTAACTCTCATTGACATTGGTGACAGTCTTGCTGCCAACATATCAAGAATTCATTAACACAAATTGATAAGTTCTTTCATTCTCCATTAGGTTTCTAACAACCTTCTAAAGAATTCTTGTAAAAATTCTGGGGATGCTAAGTTACAAATTGCCTTTACCATAAGATTAAAGTTGGCTTACCTGCACCCTGACATTGTTGCACCTTTTCTGGATGGTTTTTCTGTGTTTTTTTTTGTGTTGGCTCAGTTCTTTTGCATCAGGTAGTCAACTGAAAATAGCTGTTTACCTCTACAACACTGCAGTTAATGCAATCATATACCACTACATTGCCATGCATGGCTATACACAAATTGTTACAATTTGTCTGTCTTGGCAGTATTTTTTAAATAAAAGCACACAGCAATAAAAGCACACATAAAGTTAAATTTACTAAATTGGTCATTGCAGGGAGAAAGAGGAGCAGTTACAAATTACATATCAAGAAACCAATCGTTGAAAAAATTACAATTAAATCTTCCTGACTTCAGGTACTGTTAATTGATTGTTAAAATGTGTTGTAAAAATTACAATTGCATAAATTTCTTCGCTGCTTGAGAAAAACGTTTTTAACATCATCTTTAAATCGTTATCTGCAACAAAGCAACTTTTAAATCTTGTTACTATGGTTGCTGGATTTTATATAAAAATATTTTCATGTATTTATTCTTTTATATAAAGTACAGTATTACAGTTTGCTAACTGTATTATTGGTTCATTATTTTCAGACGACTATGCATTCTGAAAGGTATTTACCCAAGAGAACCAAAAAACAAAAAGAAGGTAAACAAAGGAAGTACTGCGAACAAGACATACTATTATGTCAAGGATATTCAGTACTTGCTGCACGAGCCTGTTTTGGGTAAATTTAGGGAATTTAAAGTGTTTGTCAGGAAACTTAAAAGAGCACTTGGAAAAGATGAATTGGGAACAGCTGCAAGATTGGAAGAAAATAAGCCTGTTTACACTCTCGACCACATTGTTAAAGAAAGGTTTGTTGCATTTTTATTGAATGTTGCATTAGAGACTTACATAAATGCATTGAGGAACCCAGAAGATCGGCCATTGATTCTCACATAAAAAAACATCATGCTAAAAAATTGATTTAACACATTGCAAAAATGTGGAAGGAAAGTAGATTGCTTGATCTATGAATCAAAGATTTGAAGCCAACATTGAACAAACAATCAGATTCAATTGCTGCCAAGCTGTTTGCCTAATCTCGGAGCTTTTCTTCTTTGTGCCAATGTTATTACAACTATATCTCACACGCCTTTGAGTTTCACACTATCTAGTGCATTTATATTGCTATAGTCTGCAAGCTTGTGTATATTACCAACATTTTGTTTATCAATTCAGCTTGAAAATGATGTTAGGATGACATTGAAATGTTGCTTGATAAAACTAATATCGCTAATCTTACTTTTAAACTAATATGAATAGAATATACTTCTCAAATTTTGGTAGTTAGTAAGTAAGTTTTATTTGCCACCGAATTAAAAGTTTACAATTTAATATTTAAATAAAAGGATAAAATTTTACACAATTCATAAAGTAAAAAAATGAATAAGAAATGAATACATAAAAACACACACCCCTAAACTAGAATGACAGGGATAGCACTAAAAGACCAAAAAACCTTGATTACCATTGATAATGGTAATTTTGTAAAGGTGTTCACGGGTGACACCAGGAGGTGGACTGCCTCACTTTTTAATCTTCCCATTCTTAACTGAAAATAGTTTAAATGGTTGCCTATACCTCTCAACAATTGGTTCTTTCATATGTTCACCCAACTATATTCTTGGCCTGGTACCACCTCTGAAGATGCTGCGAGTTAAAGTTTAAAAGTCTAAAAATTTATTCAGGAAACGTATGCAAACAAATAATGAAAAGCAAGTTTAGAAATGTTTATCTTTTAAAATATAAAAATATTATGGGCTGGAATATATGCATACACAAACTATGTTTCTAATCTATTGCCTCCAAAGCAAATCATTTTACTCGCAACCAGCAGTCTTTGTGGTCCCAAGTTTTTTTTACCCCTGATCACCTGATCTTTTTGTTTTTTGTATATGAGTACTTGTTGAGCAAGTGCTGTCAAATGTACTAGAGAGCACATGGAAATGATGCTACATAATGCCAATTAAGTTTGCAAAGCAAATGCTATGAATAATACTTACTCTATAATGTTAATTATTATATGAAATTTCTTTGGTATTCCTTTTTTATAAAGGCGAATGTTATTTGGGGTGAGTCAAAGTTCGGAACTTCCGATATTTAGCGTCCAATGGGCGCTATCTTTTGCACCCCTGTCCTCCCATGTCAGCGTCCACCCATAAATTTACGAAAAACATTTCGGCTTCCAGGGCATATTGTTATACTTCTCGAAGCCAGATCTAAAGAAGGATGGAACATGAAGCACAAGGGAAACATGCAGCACAAGCAAAAATACCCCCAAAAGATTTGTCTTCAAACTTTTCTATTGTAAAAATTAGCGTTCAATCCTTAAACTACTCGCTAACCGTCAGAAGTTTTGAACCTTGATTGACTCGCCCCTTACATATATCAAATATTCATTTTTGTTTGTATGCACTTTCTTTGCAGGTATCCCACCTTTGTTGATGCAATTAGAGATTTGGATGATGTTCTTGCAATGGTATTTCTTTTCTCAATAATGCCCCAGACTAACAGGATAAAGGTTTGTTTTTATAATACTGCTTGGTTCATTTTTAAAACATGTTTCAATTTGCTATTTTTAATTATATGGTTTTAATTTGTTCTAACTTTATATTGTAATTCCTTTTTGAATAATATGTATTTAATATAATGCCAATTATTGTCCAGAACAGGACATTTTGTTTTTCGTTTTGCTGCACATATAAATTGGTTGAATGTTACTGAATAATTTGATTTACGTATTGTTTTTAGGCAGATGTTGTTCGCATGTCTAGAAGACTATCTGGTAAGTTTAATCGAAGTTGTAACTAAAATTTGTACATATTGTATTGTGAACTCGTGTTTTGATTATTTTACATACTTTGCGTAAATATGACATTGCGAATTAATGGACCTACTTTTTTCTCTTATCTAGTCGAATTCCAAAATTTCATTGTTGCTTCAAGAAGTCTTAAAAAGGTAATTAACATAAACATTTTTTGAGTTTGAGAAATTGTGTATGTAAATATCTTGAGCTTTTGTTTATGTTGCAGCACGGCCACCCAGATCCAGTTTGGGCTCTGAGGTGAGCTTCACGAGACAGAGCCGGCTCGGACACTAGAGTGACAAAAATTCGAACGTTTTGGAAAAGATGATTGAGCTTCCATTTCGAGGTCTTGCAAAAAGTTTTGAATGTTGATCAATCAAGAAAATATTTTGCCTACTAACACTAAACGAAACATGTGCTAGAATGCCAAAAACTTTCCTTTACATGCTTCTTTCATGTTTGCAAAGTCATGAATCATGTTCGTGAAATCAACAGTTCTGCCAATATCATTTTCGATGCTCAACCCTGCAAGATCTGTTAAGTCTTTCCTGCATCATCGTACTTCTCATAAAATTCTTATCAACTTGAGATTTAATATGAAACATTTTTCAAACCCAAAACCATATTTATGAAATCTAAATCCCAGACCTAAAAATATAAGACACGCCTCCCTACCCAATTCAGGTGGTACTGCCCCCCCCCTCCTCTGGGTATCAAATAGATCTTCTCACTGAAGCGGAGTCCTTGAATTAGTACGACCATTTGGAATAATGCCCTTACAATGAGTGTAACAGAGAAATCATCGAGTTAACGTTGGGTTACATCCACAAAACTGGTCCTTTTGATTAAGATAATTTCGGACATTTTCATACGCCATGCAACAAAAGTCTTTTCTCGTATATTTTCTTTTTCTGTTTTGTTTGTAGTAGCTACGTGTAGTTTTACTTTTCCTTCCTATGCAAGTTTTCTTGGTAGCGTGTATTGTGATTTTTGATGGAATATTTGAAAAGTTGGTCTGTTTGTTTTTAGGTGTTCATATCCATTAAAGGAATTTATTATCAAGTGGAAATCCAAGGCCAACGTGTAACATGGTTAGTTCCGCACAAATACACTATAGAGGTATGCATAAACTAATTTCTCTCTGAAGAAACCATATGCTGCAATAAAAAATACTGCAAATTACGAAAAATCAACGGGTCAATATGCAAGCATTTACAAGAAATATTTGATTATATACTTACTGTCAAATTTGTATGTTTTTAAGTTATTTGAAATGAAGTTTTGATTAAGCCCCGGGGTGGCCAAACGACTAGACTTTTCACTAGATTTTTCACTATACATTTAGCAAAAAATCTTGTGGTGTATAGCAAA
>JAYJMH010016818.1:0-21008 GCA_036873815.1 Phacellophora camtschatica
CTTCCAAATCAATGGTTTCCAAATCATTGATTGAAAGAACTTCAATTATTCTTTGTGCCGTGATAAATGAAAATTGCATTTGGAGAAGAAAGGAGACGCTGCGCCTTGTCTACATGTGAAGTGACATGTGATCACTTTGTGTGAGCTCTATCTGCGCATGCTTGAATTGAGTTGAATTCCATCTATTTTTAGAGGCCGTGCTTATGTATCCGTTCATTTACTTTAATATTTTTAAACAACGTATACTATATATATTTTTATGGATTTAATTTAATTTGTTTTTGCTGTTTTTAAACTTTGTATAATATAGACTACGCACTATTAGATTTGTATATATGTTTTAAAAACCATAATTAGAGAATATAGTTTTGTATCCAAGATTTATCATGTAGAATTCATAATAAAATAGGTGCAACTCAACTGGAAGCTCTTTATTTAACTTGTGTCAAATATTAAACAATAGAACAATAGAAATAACAATAGAAATAACAATAGAAGAAGGCTGCTATATATGCTGCACCAAAGATCTTGTTGAATGTTGCTGGCATAATCTTCACAAAATGGACCACCCTACAAACATAGTTAATCAATCAATTAATGCAAAAACGGGACGGATGCCTGGACTCTGGGCCTGCCTACATTTCCCCAACGCAAGTAAAGTTCCACACATTCCAAGCATAGCGCGGCAAAACATTGATTGAAATTATTACAAACCCATTTCTGTTACCTTAATTTATTGACTGCGTCGTACTTTTCACAACCAGTCAATTTCAAAACTGCATCAGCATTGAAAACTTCTGGAGCAGCAGCTTCCTCCATGATCAGCCTTTGTCACCCTTGAACGAACGGATTCAAATATGGTCCAACCTGTCAAAATCCCTGGATCAAATCCCAGAGGAAAGATTGTTTTGGAACATGTGCACCCTCCTTCGCAGAAGCTTAAAGCGCAATAGTTCAATGCGTGCAGACATTTTTTTGGTAACTGGGGAGGAGAGAGAAGAAAGAACTGTAAAGTCTGTGCAACCATAGTGAATGACTATGATCTAAAGGCAGGGCTACTACATTTTTCTAAAATAAATTATAAATTAAAAAAAATCATTTCAGATTTTTACATGAAAACAATTACTCAAATGGGTCCAAACGAAATTCTTTAAATGTAGATAAAATCAATTAGAAATCGTTGTTTATTATACAATTTATAAGTTTTTCTACACGAAATTACTCGCTAGTTCTTTTGAGGCTTCTTATATGAAAATTTTAAGCATTCCATTGAATATTTCCCCCACCAAAAATGGTGTTTTAACAGTGCATTGGAGGGCGTTCCCAGATAAGGGTGTTGTCCCAAAATAATTTCGCGCCTTCAGAGCTACGCATGCCCAGATTCGCTGACGTGGCTAAACCAATGGCATGGCATCCCCTTTTTCTTGTGACTGATAGCAGGGCAAAGACTTTTTTGGCTTATCAGCATGGAGGGCAGGAAACTTTATTTTTCCTCCGGCCATGAATATTATTTTTTTGCATGGTCCCTAAGTTTGACATGATAAATTTTCAAGAAACCTTCTGGCAAATAAGTTTAGGATTCCCCTTGTCAGTCACAGATTTTTTTAGATTTCTCTTTTTTATGCTGAACCTCATTTTACAGACTCCCTTACACACGTTTACGAATCCTCCTTCCCCTCGCCATATTTCATGACCGATCCATAAATTACAAAGGAGGTACTTCGCCAGAAGCGCTCAACAGCGGAACAGACGGAATTGTGGAACGAGCCGAGTGTATCTGCTGTGGTCACTCTAAGAGACTTCAAAAAAAGATTCAATACCATGCATCGACGGAAGCTGATTGACATACTCCAGGCAACAGGCATACTACAGAAGTTAATGAAGGCGACAGCTGCAAGCTACTCCAAGACTCAGGCAAAGGACATATCTCTTGATTGTGAGACGGCGCTATTTGAGATTATGGCTGGTGTTCTCCAGGGCGATATCTTGGCTCCCTTTCTCTTTATTGTCGTCCTGGACCACGCGTGGATGGCAATAAACACGAAAGAGGGGGGGGGGCAGTAACACTTAACTTGGATAGGGGGCGTGTCCTATATATTTGGATCTGGGATTTCGATAATATAATTTTGGGCCTGAAAGTTTTGAGTAAAAAAGTATAATCTTGGCTCTGAAAATTTAAAAATCTTATATTTTTGGGTAAAATGTTAAGAAATACCATAGAAATGTTAACAAAAAGATTTTACAAGCAGAAAAATTGCATCATAACATGCACCATACTGTGATATTTTTGTCCGGACGAATGTTAGTAGTTAGTACGGCACCCATTTGAACGCATTTCACTGGACGAATTTTAGATCACCTTCCTATTGAGCGAATAATGTTCGTTTACCTATGTGGACGAATATTGGTGTGGTTAGTCAGGTCTCGTGTAAAAGGGAAGCCTAACTGGACGAATTTGGATGAGTATTATCTACGCATGCCCAAAAAGAGTTGGTGAAAGAATCTTTCACCATGGAAACGGAAAGCTAGACTTGCTCCAAGTCTGTCTCTTCAGTCAGTAAAACGAGTATACATTAAAGCCGAAAACGTTCGGACGAAAACATTTCGGATAAAATACTTCGGACAAAAACTTTTGGACTGTTTTTTAAGAATTTCGGACAAAACAACTTTCGGACAATGGAAAGTATTTATACTCAAACTATTGCTAGTAGAGGATGGCACGTTTATGGAAAAACGTCACGGAATAGTCAGAAAAAAGGCCAGAAAAATTTCGCTGAAAAAGAAAAAGACGGAATTGCTTTGCTGTCAGATCCGTACGCTGTAGCTTGGAAGCTAAAGCTTAGCGAGAAAATAACAGCCACTGTTGTTGGACATGTGCCAAGACAAGAGCCATCTCATTTTTTCTCGACAGAGGTGTTATTGTTCAAGGCATTGTAATCAATGCAAGATACCAACCTTCGCCTATTGCAAGAGGGAGGTTGGAGATTCTTCTGAAAGTCACCATGAAAATTGATGACGAAAAAAGGCGCTATTTAAATCGTTAAAGAGAAATCCTTAATGCCAATTATGAAATCGGGACAGAAGAGGAAAGCGAAATAAATACTGGAAGCATATCTTCCTTTGCAATAGTAAACAGCGAATGTGCAGAGTCTTCAGACAATAAAGAAGAGCTGGTTATGTTTTTGGAAAACGATGAATATGAGGACGAACAACGCGAAATTGTTGATGAAGAATGCAAAGAAAGAACGCGAAATTATATATTTAGACGATTAGTTTTGATTAAACAAGCTTCAATTAACCATTATTTGTGTTTCCTTATTTTCGAAAAAAAATAAAAATTTGATCGTCCGAAAGTTTTCGGCTTTAATGTATTACAAAAACCTTCTGCGGAGGAGTATTCTGGATTTTCCAAATCTTTCTCGAAAAATTTTCCTCCGCAGAGGACTTGCATGTTTTTGACGCTTTACTGAATTTTCTGATAAAAGAGGTAGACTTGGAGCAAGTCTAACGGAAAGCCAAAGTGAACGAATATTCGTATGGCCCCGTGAAGCGTACTATTTTCTTCCGCACGAAAATTCATCTGGCCTCGTGTAAACGGGGCCTTAGTTTGCATCTCTTACTTTGTAGCTTGCATCGGTCCGCTTTACATGGAAATATATCACTTGGCTCTAATTTCCATATATATAAGTAAATAGAGTTCTTGATTAATGGAACTAAAATCGTTGTGTTCGCATGAGAAGAACATTTATAAAATCTTTTCTTTCATTTTCAATGCGGTTTTAGAATTTTCTTGACATGAAATCACTTTTTTCGGTCATCGCGAAGTCTACAACATTATTCACTTCAGGTGGTCAAACTCGGTTTCTAATCTTATCTTAGTTAAACGACGATTTTTAATAACCTGAGCATTAATAAACAATTGCATAAAAATTCAAAATTAATGAACTTGAAATTAGTTTATGTTCATTTTCAACCAAAACACGACGATTGCAGATGGCATTACTAAATTTTCTTTCAATTCATCTGAATTTGATTGAATCCGAAAAAAGAGCAAACTTGAAAAGATCTTTTAAAGCTAAATGCAAATAAATTTGTTTTTGTGTGTTGCCATTGGTTCTTTCTTCACGTGATTTTTCCAATCGTAATAAACTAAGCTTAAGTTTATTCAAATTAAAATGAAAACAGTTTTAGTAACTCAACAATCTTATTAAAGTTATAGAATTGAAAATAATTAGCATAAAATGGCATCTCCTTCTTGGGCGTCATTGGAACTGATTCAAATCAATTATTTTTTCTTTTGTTCACCTTTGTGCTGGCTAGCTTCAGCTGAAAGTTAAATGTAAGCTTCTCATTGATCTAGCGATTTAGTCAGAAGCTCTGGGAAAGAAAGACTGCACAATTGTAAGTATTACCAAATCTTTCGTTTTCGTTTTAATTTTGCTACACTTGTTTGTCTTGGGATATTTTATGATCATTTGAGAAGAAATATTTTACAAAACTTTATGTGCATAAGTATAGCAATCTAGAAGATTTTAGTTCAAGCATTTTTCCGACAGTTTTGTCCACATTGTCCAAAAGTATAGAAGTATAAGTCCTGTCACAACGATAAATACATACTTTAGTATTGTCTTAGAAAGTCATCTGATATATACCAATAAGACGTACTTCAAGGTCTTTCATCTTAGCTCCTTTTCATAGCAAACAATCGTAACATTATCTAGAAATGCTCTTCATTTGCTCTAAATTATTGATGGTTCCTAGAGATAACTAATAAACAATTTTCTCGTGAGATGAGTGTAATATCAATTTTAGCTTGCCACAAATATCACTTTTTAGTCAGCACACGGGAGAGTAGAGAATAAAGGAAAGCTTTAATTTTTCTCTTCCCACTGATGTTTTCGCACGTCTTCTCTTTTGTGTAATGAATAGAATACATTACGTTTTGTGGCAAGTCAAAATTAAATTGAACTTTTATGAATTTCTACTTTTGCCATAAAAGATATCCGTAATTTATTTGTTAATCTTGCTGATTTTTAATATGTGAATGTGATTGTTTTAGAATTGGTTTTGAGAAATGCGGGGTGTTGTTTCCTAATTCTTTGTATCCTTGTGCCACGCAACAACAACAACAAACACGGCTGCAAGGACACAAGGAACGATGAGAATAAACTCGCATTTCTATTCCATGGTTTTATGGTTTTAATTAAAATTCAATTTTGATAAATTACGCTTTATTCCAATTTAAAATTGCTCGATGTTTTTTTTTTCAAAAAAATAGTTGTTGATGATCAAGAATATGTATTGTATTTATCATTTTATTTCTACAAATATACTGTATATTTGATTACAATTTCTGTTAATGTGCATTTTTGTGGACTAACAAAAAGTCAAACCTAAAATATATGAGGTAAAACAAACTAGTTTTAAGGAAATAACCGGACAAAAATATAGAATTTTCGTTCACAAAATTTCTAAAATAATTTTACAAACTTTGAAGGCAGAGACAATGGCGGGGAAATATGCATATCGAGGAAACTCAAGAATTCCATTCGTTGAGACGAAGAATGATGCAAGTACCAATGTTTTTCATTTGGCACATAAAATTGGCACTTTTGAAATACGAGACAATGTTTCTTTCTATATCTGTACAGAGAAAAGGTATCAATTTTTTTAGCTGAATGAAGTTTACAAGACGAGAAAGATTTTATTTTAGCTTAAACTTTCACTAGTTACACAAGAAGCGATTTTCAGGCAAAAGATCTCTTTAACGTTTATGAATATTACAAATTATATTTTTATTACAAACTTGAGAGTTGGAAAAAAGCATTGTCTCTAAAGCACAACACTCTAAAAACGTTCTGTCACAGGTTAGAGTTAACCACTTAACTAAAAGCTAAGAGCACGCACTATTTTCTTGCACAAAAGTTATGCATGTTTTGTACCTCACAGTTATATTGCTGATATCACAGTTGGTTAATGCCAAAAGAAGAGATGCCGTCTAGGGTAAGACAACAAAAAGGAAAATATTTTTTTATAAAATTTGAAAAAAATATGGAAGATCTCTAGTTAGTTTTTTTATGCATAATTTATTTTTCAAGTATATGAGGATAATCACCATCGCCATATTTTATTTTATGTATAGCACTGATTTAAATGGTGTACTTTTTTATTTGTGATCATATATGTTTACACTCAAAATAATGAAGAAACTATCATAACTTTAGTGAATTTAGAAAGTTTAGAACTTTGAATTCTATACTGTCATTAAGAAAGAATTTATTTTCTTAAAATTGCACTGAAATAAATTTTGCTAAATCATTAGATGACTCAGCAAAATGTTGATTTTGTAGTTAGTTACATGCTGCATGAGCAGTTTGGTTTTTCTTAATTTTATTTTCATGACTTCATTGTTTTAACTCAATAAAATCATCTTTGAATTATAAGAAAGTAGATGAATATTTATCTGAAGCATTTTGTTTTTAATTAAAGCATGTGATTGAAATAAAAAGCGACTAAACGGGGCCTAAAAGGTCCTTCCATTCCGTTGATCGACAAACACTTCTTTGCACAAAAAGCAGCTGCACAGCTGCACACAAACCTTCTTGTTCCCTTTTACGAAAGACTTTTAAACATAAAAGTTTAGTATGCAATTAATACTATGCAAAGCAAAGCAAAGAAAAAATTGCTGATTTAATTTAATCCAATTTTCATAACTTTTAGTGACTTTAATATAGTAGCTACCTATTTACTATTTATTGATTTACAACGCATCTCAGCAAAACCATAGTTTGGCAATAACTAGTCGAGTCAAAAAGGTGAATTTTAATTCCAACACAGCAAAACACAAAATGCATGAAAAGGACGAAAGGCCTCCTGCATCCTATACAAAATAAGGGGTAGCACCTGTTGCTTCATAAAAACAAACTCATTAATCGCTAATCTTATATTCTCGTGCGCCATACGCACGTCTGGTTGACATCAAAGGCCATGCTTTCTAAAAACAAAATCAAAGCTCAAGTGTACACCTGAAGAGAACAGAGAAACTAGAAGGGGTTATTTTCACATTATGCAAGAAGTAAGGACTGCTTCAGTAGATGTTAATTTGATTGAGTTAGATTTGGAAAGTGAATTGTTTCCTACAGTAACTAAATCATACCAATCGTCTTTTTATCAGAGAGTGACTTTCAGAATGTTGGACAGGGACAAGCGAAGAAGATTGAGTTCTTGCGGTGTTTACTTTGCTGTTTTTGTTCTCGGGATATTGATTGGGCTTGTGCCTTTCTTGGCGTATTATGTCAAAGATAGACAAGGTAACTATTGTTTTGGAGTTATTATCTTTCTTTTTTTGGTGTATTGTGTCTAAAATAACAAATTAAATTTTTTTCTTCTTCGAGTTATTGCTATTTGTTGTTGTATTTTTAAAGATCAGCGAGGTAAAGATCGCTTTCTTTTGCATTATTGAAAAAATCCAGCCCTCCAGCTGCATTTTTCTTAGTTTTTGTAACAAAAAGTTGACGATAAGAAGCTGAAAAGTTTTATGTTTAGGTGTGTGATAATTCTATTCTGCTCAGTGTCTTGTTGTAATCATTTTAAATCCTACATAACATTACGTTTCAAGTTTGATTTTTTGTAAAGAAACTGAGCTATATCCTCAAAGAACCTTTGCAGAAATTAGGAATTTATAATTTTTTTTATTAATCCGTCGGCCAAATTATAACTAAAGAATTTCTTGAAAATAAGCATTGGTGCTAATAGCTAGGTTAGAAGTTAACTTGTTAAAGTCTCGTCTGATCGAAAGCGTCGAAGAGCAAGTGAGCGCAAAACCAGCTTTTATTTGTGTCCCCGTTTGCGCCCCTCTCCAACTAAACGGGGTGAGCGTAATTGAGACTTAAACAAGTCAAATTAAGTTAAATTTGCTCACAATAAAATTTTACCAACATTTAATGATTAGTTGACTACTGACGAAGAGAGATGCCCGATACGTTTGGTTTCTCTTTATCTTGGAATTATTAGTTTTTTTAGGAAGAATTTTATATTTAATAAGTAATGTTTGCTTTTGATTTTTAAACAAAACTAAAAGAAATTTAGTCATCTTCTTAAAACATAGCTAGCCAGCAAAATTAGAACGTTTCTGGTTTAGGTTAGTTTCTTATTTGAAACTGCTGCCAAGAGTTATATTATTTACATGTTCATTAATGGCAAATGGAGGACTTGTCTATTAGGGCGAACGGGAACGTGGTGCAGTGGTTAGCACTCCTGCATCTCGCTTGAGCACACGGGGTTTGAATCCCAGCCGCGTCTCTCAAAGTTAATTCGGCTTTCCGTCCTTTTGAGCTCGGTAAAATGCGTACCAGCTTGCTGGGTGTGTGGATGGTTATGTATAACCCGTGTCCCCCGCTGGGAACAAGTTATCTCAAAACGTTTGCGACTTTTGCAGGCCAAGCACGTTAAATACGTTAATCACTCACCAGGAGCAGGTCCAGAGATTTGAATGAGGGGTGCTGGAGAGGGGTCTTGGGGCAATAGTTTTTTTTTGCCGATTCCTCACAGCATTTCTGGAAATTTGACGGGTGCTTGAGCATCCTGCGCACTCGTCTGGATCCGCCCCTGCTCACTCACTCGCCCGCTCACTCACATAATAACGCCATTTGCGAAACGAATCTATTTACTTGTCAGTGCTATCGCAAGCTGTTACAGATTTGGGATAGGGGAGGGGATAATAAAGAACAAAGGTTTAATCAACTGTTAACAATCACCGTTTTTCTTTAAATTATTTTGGAGCTAGAGCTCCTAGCCCTCCCAGTTCCTACGGCACTGTTTATTGTTAAGAAATAGTCTTTTTTTGCTACATGTTTTTAGTACATCAAGGCACAAATAATATCCTTTTCATATTTATTTCAGAGGACAGACAAGCATTGAAGAAATTGGCCGATGAAAACAATCCACAACCTATATATCGCTTTGCTATGCAATCAGGCAACAGCGAGAAATCACCAATCAACATAACAACAGCTTTGAAACAACTTGAGGTTTTGAAAGGAATTATTCACAAATTACAAATAGACAAATCATTATATGGTATGATAACATTTTTTCCCTTTTTCTTATTGCTACCATTTCTTAATTAGTTAAGCAACAACAGGAATATGTTGAAATGGATATTTTTACATAAAATAACAATTACTATTAAACCAAATTTAAAATATTACATGTAGAATATAATATAGGAATATTACATGTTTGCAGTATCGTTCCTCTACCAAACCAAATTTTTATGACAATTTATGTTAAAAATAAATTATGTTAATTTAAGCGACATCAACATAATTATATTTTCGATTTTTGAGTTACATTCGAAGATGGTGGTTATTTCTCCGAATCTTGTTAGGGTTACTTGAATGCGAGATTTTATTGTTTCACTTTATGCCAATGAAAACTCAGAAATTTGAGGCAGGTTTCAGGTTACCATTTTGAAATATCCCTTGAAACAGTGGTGTAGAAGGGGGTTAGGTGGGGGCAGAGCGCTGTCATGTTACAATCTACGAGGTTTCTGCAAATCAAACAACAATATGTTTTGTTCTTATTTAGATTTATTACAATCGTCGTAGTTATGCAAGGCTATACTACACCACATAAAAATACAGCAAGATTTGTGGATTTGGATTCTCCGCCTCGTAATAGTAACTCGAACTTTGAACAATGGCAAATAATTCGAGCTTCGATAATAGAATTCTTAAAGCCTTATTTCAGCCTCGTTTCAGCCTCGTTGCTCTAATATCATCAGTCTAGTTCTTACCATTGGCCAAAACGTCAGACAATATGTTTATTGTATTTGTTTGTTTTTGTTGTAGTAAAATTAAACACTCGTTCAAAAATACGCAATATTTTAGAAGCATGTCGTATTCTGAAATGATTTTGAATCAGTTTCAAAAGACAAAAATTTCTTACTGCATAATTTTATCGTTGTAGCCTTGAAAAAGAATGACCCTTGTTCTTCGGCATTGATTAAAAGAGTTGCGAAAACAATTTCATTTCATAAAGGTAAGAACTTAATTAGCTCTGGAAATAAGACATTATTGTCCAGTTATTATTATTTCCATCAATTTTTAGATACGGTATAGATATTTTCTATTTTGATGATGTGACGCAGTATTTTATTACGAAAAATTTAGAGAAGGGCAGAACCAATTTAAGGTTCTGAACAACAAGCGTTTATTGTTGCTTTTAATCATTAGAAATTTATTTCTGTAGAGTAATTGTATTAATTTTTTTAACGTTCTGCAAAAATATTCTTCACAATACAAGGAAGGACCAGAGCTATCTTATATGTCAGCAACAAGAATCAATATTGTGGTCTAGACCAAAGCATTTATACATGTTTTTAATGTTTAGTCTGGAAAAAAGTTCCTTACTGTTTTCATGGATACTTGCAAATTTTATACCCCTAAGCCTCTAGAATACCGAGAATGTGCTTTTCAAGGCATCCCAGAGCATGCTCCGCACACGAATTTCTACTTAATGTAAATACTTTCTGATATGTTCCTTGTAAAAGAAAGAGTGTATTCAATTTTAACGTCCCCTTTTTCATTCCAATGTTGCATCTAGCCAACTCAGCAAACCATCAATTCTGTCCCAATTACTTTGACTAAGATTTTATTCTGAAAAAAATTCAGGTTTTAAGTCCCGTGCCGTCATCTTTTTCGGAATCGTCTATTGTAAAACTCAAAACGAACAGTTACTTAAGGTAGTGTCAGAGCTAATAAAAGTAGAAGTTATTATATAAAAGGTGGTGGTAGTCATAACTTGACTAAGGTTTTTTGCATTTAATTAACAGCTTCGATTATTGGAAACGGAAGAGTCGAACTAACATGCAACGGGCAAATCAGGATTCTCAAGGTGAAGCTGGATGAAGTTTTTGCACCAAAAAAAACTATTAATAGCTTTGATGCTTTTTGCAAATCAACGACAAAATCAGTGGGAAAAGTGAACATGTGCCAAATCAGTTCTAAACGTGTGTTACGTGTCACATTGGGTACCAAGCAATTCACTGAATTAGAATACTCATGTGAACATAAAGTTTGATTCTAAGAAAAAAAACATGGGATATTTGAAGCAGAGACAATGGCGCAGTTGTTTTAATTAGAAAACTTGGCCAAAAGAAGTTTTCCATTTTGCTTCAAAAGGAAATTGAGCGGAATGAGATTTTTTGGCTTGATACCTTCATGATATCTTTCAAGTTATTGAAACGAACTTTATAACATTAATAACTTGAACCAAAATCGAACATCATTCTTTCTTTACTGTGCATTACTTTTTCATTGCCTGCTTTACTCTTCGAGTTTTTTTTTTATTTCATAACATTTTTATCTCATTAAACAAGATGTTGTTGAAAAGTTTTGCGGCATTATCAGCTATCCAGAAAACATTGCTGCCTTTAGAAAGGCAAAATTTAAGGATTAAAAATATATTTTGAATGGTAACGGAGACATCTTTAAAGTACGTGCGGACTAATTTGACTATTTGTTTACTCCCCCCCTCCCCTGTGTACGCGAAAGAAGAATAGAAAAGGCTGATAATAACAATAGATGTACGTTTTCGGTGTACCCCTTCCCTTTATAGATGCCTGCCCCCAATACAGAACTATAGAGAGAAGTTGATAAAACAGTTTAAAGAAAAAAAGTTAAGAAACAATTCGTGGTCATCTTTTAAATTTTTATCACTATCTTAACGAAAAACGTTTATGAACTAAATAAACGTTTTTCTTTCAATAAGAAATTTAATATTTTTTTATGAATAATTTTTAATTTAGAACGATTACAGATCTTCGTATTTTGCTATTATTAATATTGACTACTACTCTAAATTAGAAATATTAAATGAAATATAGCAATGGAAAGATAATGTTTAGTTGCTTTTTATGTAATTACTTTATAAAGACTGTATCTACTAAAATTAATATGGAAAACATATAAAGTAAACCAGATTAGATATAAGCAATAGTATATTGTCTGATTTATACGTATGACATACTCAACAGTCTATTTCTTATTTTATTCTTTGTTGCGCTTACAAATTGGTCAAATCCATTATAGTTCAAGCATTCTGTTTGGGTATCATCTGCGGAAGTGCTTTTTTTCTTTTGCTCCTCCACAACGATACAATTACTAGTTTCAAGTTCATCTTCATTCAAACCAATTCCCATTTCCAAAGTGTTGTTAAAACGTTCAAACAAAAATCTTTGTAATTGCATGGGTGTATACTCTTTTGATTTATTCAATTTTAAAGAGTTGCTCATAGATGATTCGTTTTTCAAAAAAGAATTTTCTGGTGTAGATGTCCATGGCAATTTTTTGCTTGGCATTATTATGTTATTATTTTCCACGTCTGAAAAACCGGCTTCTACGTTTTTGCTTTCCATCTGAAAATAATCAGCTGTCTTATTATTCAACTTACTAGTCTCATTTTCCACAGCCGCAAATGATTGAATCCCACCTTCGATGAATGAATCATCCAACCATTCATTTGGTTCAGTATCCTTACGCTCCTCAAGTCCAATCCAATTTTCCTTCTCGTCACCGACGGCAACTTCACTGTCAGCATATATGACTTCTGATTGGTCATCAAAAGAGGATTTTGACGCCGAAATGGATTCTGGGTCTTTGTTATTGTTCAGCGACAGAAGCAATAATGCATTTTCTTCCATCTGTTTATCTTGTTCCTCCTTCGCATTTGACTTTATTTTCCAGAATTTTCTCAGGCAATTTCCAAAACATGCAACTACAGACCATACCTTTTGAACACTAAAAATACAAGAAGGAATTGAAGAGAATATGAAATCAATAACATTGCATTCAGAAAACCATTACATTATTTGCACTTTGGCGTACATATTTTTAAATTCTACTTTAAAATACAATGCAAAATGATGGAGAATAAAAAGAAATATGTCTGAAGGGACAGAAAATATTTATTTTACGTATCAAGAAAAAGATATTGAAGTGTACATCTTGAAAAATTCTGCAGATATAATTGGCTTGCAAAAACATTTAGAAAAAATAACCAAAGCTCATTTCTCTAGTAAACATTCGAACAATGTTGTAAAAATTTTTCAACATTCTTAATTTAGTATCTTCAAATTTATGTCAAGCAAAAGCAGAATTCTAAAGCTCACATTTTTTCTTTCTTTATTTTTCAGTATTTTTTTCATAAGAAATACATAATTCTGTTATTTAAACATTTTTCCAAATAATACAACGATAAGCATAAATTTCTCACCAAAATGACAACGATTCTGACACTTTTCTGATTGCACAATGACAGCAAGCTTTTATAACAATTTTTAAATACAGAAAAAGTTGAAAACCAACCAAATGAAAGAAAAACGAGGACCATGTCCATTCTGATTTGATAAAACCTGAAAGGAAAAACACAATTAGACTTATTACAATTATCATAGCTATGCAAGGGGCTATACTACGACTCGTAAAATTAAGGAGCATTTTGGTACTTAGACTCACAGTCTCGTAACGGTAATTCGAACTTTAAACAAAGAAAAATTGGAACCTTGGTAACAGAACAATTAAAGCTTCGGTTTAGTCTATCCCAACAAGTCTAGAATTTGTGCCTTAATATTAACAGCACAATGTTAGTCCAACTATTTACATATTTAGAAAATAATAATGCTGGATGTGGTTCAGAATGTAGCTTTGAAAAATATCATTGGGAGGGCTGGACTTAGAGGTATTTTTTTGGGGGGGGGGGGAGGGGGGCTGGAGCCACCCCAAGAACAATAGTTGCTATACGGACCAAATTCAATATGAAAATATGAAGAAATATTGACACAGTTAAACACATGTAAATTGAACGACGTTTCGAACAGTTGTATGTGTCTATTTGCTATGAGCATGTATATCTAGTTTAGCTGTCATTGCTTTTCTTTAATTACACTTTCAGTATTCTATTTTCTTTTTACGAAAAAGTTAAAGATTTCTTGCAAAAAAGCAAGCATCTTCTGTTAAACACACATTAAAATGGCTCAAAAACCGTCCTCTACGCTTGGAGGAGCTTTAGATTCGATAATATTTGATAATATTTATAAGTTTGACACCTTGTTTGTCAAAATCTATTTTGTAATCCTTAAGCTATACTAAGGGAAAACAAACGTAATGGCTTTCTAAAATCGTAATGTAGTATTTTCAGCAGATCGCAGCAGTAGAAATCCTATATTTTGAGTTTAATTGAATGTAACTCAGCAACTATTTGTTAGATTTTGGCAAACACGGTATCAAAATTTAAATTGAAGCCTCTCCTATCAAATTCAAGCAGGAATAAAATTATCAACACAAAACTCTTCCACAGAATAGTTGCAAACATGAAAACATTTTTGGTGATAGTTGCAAACATGAAAACATGAAAACAACAGGATGTATTTGTTTTACTTGTTATATACAATGAAGATAGTATACTTACCAGACAAATGTTCTAAACCAGCAAAAACAAATCTTTTGATCTTTAAAAATCCTGCTTCAAAATCATTTTCCTCCATTGCATTCTCTTTTTTGTTTTGAATTACATCATGTAACTCCAATTTATCATTTGTCCCAAAATAATATCTCAAAATTCTATCAAGTTGCATTATTTCTTCGCTAAATTGTTCATTGTTTTCTACATTTTCGCCAACACTACAAGCTGTTTCATCACTTGTTTTGTTTGATTGCATGCCTTTCATTTTTTCCAAATCTTCTTCCTTATCAACTGGAAAAGACAGGGTTTGTTTGCTAAAATTGCTATTTTCTTTAATTACGTAATGGTAAAAAAAATTAATAATTAGACAATTACAGTTCATACCAGCTAATTCGACTGCTCGTTTTCTGAACATTTGCTAGTCTACTTATTTCGAACAGATTTAGATTTCCCCTCTCTAGCTGGTCTTTCTTGTGAAATTCTGCCCGTTAATTGGAACATTCTCTAATTTATCTTGAACAGATTTAAGTAGCGCATGTCAACTGTAATATCTAAATACTTACAAGTAATGCTCTTCGTGTCCGCTGATGCTGACAAATTCATCTTTTTATACTCGTGAGCTTTCCATGCAAATGGTATTGACAATATCAAAGGAATGCAACTCAAACAAATGCGAAAATTGTTAACAACAAACATCTTAATAAATAAATAAATAAAATAAAAAACTGCAAAACTTAAAAAAAAAACACCAATCCAAAAATCCGCACAAACAGCAACGAATTATAAAATCAACGAACAGTTAAGTTTCGAAAACGTTGACTTTTATTCGATCAGAATCCTGCATTCGAATTGACTTGTGTTCAAAATGCATTTGATTTGTGTTCGAGTTTTGTTCGATTTTAGTTCGATTCGTATTAGAAGGAATCTAACGTTCGATTGAAATACTATATGTTTTGTTTTGTTTAAATAAAGTATACTATAAGTTTTGATGTTATTGAAAAAATTTAAAACAAAGATCTATAAAATATACACTCTTTTTTTTACAATGAAAGCATTTATAAGAAACATCAAGCTGAGAGATCTGGGTAAAAGGTTTTTGTTATCTGAGAAATTACTTCTTTTGAGTACAAACAAGATATGTAGCGGTTGAACGCATGACATGAAACACACTTTAACGGTGTTTTTAGAAAGATAGGGGTGGTCTGGTGGCATTTGGGCTCAAAATCTGGTCTTTTTAGCCGGCCATCACAACTTCTTGTGGCTCGAATTACAGTGCTGCATTGTGGTCCCATAGAAAATTTCCTCGCCTGTGCACAGGAAGCCCAATCGCAGAATTTTAGATATTTTATAAAAGTTGATGACCTCATATGCAGTTCAGTTTGCTGTTTCTTTGTGTTCTTTTCTTTCTTTGTCTTCAATACATGCAAATCATCATCAACTCATTCTCTTTCAGCAGTCATGACGACGAAAGTAAACTGTCGCGTTGTTGTTGTTGTTTTACTGTAACGTTGCCAACCGTATGTTTAATAAATAACTCATTTTAACGTATTGAAGACAAAGAAAGAAAAGAACACAAATCTAAAATTCTGCAAATGGGCTTCTTGTGGTATGTGATTGGATTATTTTCCTCACTGTAAGGTCGAGGCTCAGCGTTCGCATTTTAAGGACCATTGCTGACCACTAGAGACAACACTTGAACACTAGAGACAACACAGAACGAAGTTCGTCAAAAAGCCAGTTTTTAATGGAATTGTAAAAATCATTCCAGGAATAAGAACAAGTCGAGGCTTAATTTCAGCCGCTGAAATTGAAGCTAGCTGTTCTCATAAATGAAACTTGAATGTATTTGAATATTATGTTTAATGTCTCCAAGCAAATTCAAAGTTCATCAAGCATTCTGAACTGAAAACAATAAATCCATTAAACATGACAGACTTCAACCTCTCGGCAAATAATTGTTAAAAATTGTTGGCTGTCTGTATATATTGATAAAGCTGCACTTGGATCATCTACAAAATTAGCTACTTGTTTCAATTCCCAACTGTATTTTCAACCTCATAATAAATTCTTTGGTAAAATTTGAGGTTTTTTGCATGACAAAAAAATAAGTCCAAGAAATGTTCATGTTAGACAAAAATCAAGTGATATTTCTACTAATAGCAATCACGACATTTCTTTTTGTTGAAGTATGTATTGCCAAACAAAATGTTAGGGTTGGCAATAAATTAAGGCTATGTGGAAAACAACTGGAACAAGCAGTTGCATTTTGTTGCATTGCAGGATGCCATGGCAGAAGAGTGGAAAGAAATATACAAGGTAGCTTTTAAATTAAAACTTTATTTTATCCTTTAATTAATAATTAACTGAAGTAAAATCATAAACAATTTTTAACAAATTTATACTGGCCCAGGGTGGTGTATGGACACGGGTGGAATCTATGCTGGCCCCTATGTTCCGCCGATAAGGATAGATTTGAAAGCAGGAAATTTCCTAAACATGGGTACGATTTTTAGAAAAAATGCTTCAATGTTGTGCTAGATATTAACACATTTCCTTAACGTTGGATGTGTTGAAATAAAACGCAACATTAATGTTCGACATATACACAAATTTGAACATTAAAGATGGGTGGGTTTATAAAATCTCAGCGGAACACCCCCCGTCCGACCGTGGGACATCTACCTTCATTGGGCCAAAAATATACAAACCTGTTTACAAATGGTGAACTCCGGGGTTGCTGTTGGTCGTGTAATAAATCAAATTATATTTTGCAAAAATATGGTTTTTCCTTGTAATGAAACAAAGCAATGTGAAAAATGGCAAAGGTTGGCCTAGTGGCAAGGTCGTGGGTTCGAGTCCCAACAAGGTCATACTTGCTACGAAAGTGTGAGGAGAGCTGTTAACTCTCTGTAATTCCAGGCAAAGGCAAAATGAATCACGAGGTGTGGTCACATCGAGAGGAAGGGCCGAGGTCGCCCTTATGGGTCCCCCTGCGCCAAGCGCAAAAACCCGTACCTTGCAAGAATAGCAAGTGTATGTGCCTGAAACTGAAACTGAAACTGTATGACCCGTGTCCTCTGCTGGAAACAAGGCATCTCGAGACTTTTGCGGGCTAGGCATATTAAATACGATAACTTACTTACTTAAGTTCAGGGAGAGATTTTGCTGATCGGGCTGCAAAAACAGTAAACGTGATGAAGTCAAAAACAGTAAAAATGACCAATAGAAACAGACTAAAAGGCGGTCCTCCTTTTACGTCATAATTCAAAGTTTTGCTTCTGCTCATATCTTTTAAAAGTGGCATTTAAAAACAGTTTACATGACAACAATAAAAACAATTGAAAACATCAAATAAAAAATTTACAAACAATCTGGGTTGCAGCGTTTTTGAAAAAAATAGGCTTTACGTTGACGTGAAACATAACTGCGCTTAACAATTTCGATTCTTTATTAATGAAGCCACGGGGCAATACAAATGCAGTTCTGGTCAAAAATCTCGTCATAAATGCATTATTCATATGAAAGTGAATGCTTTAAACAGGCAAAATACAATTCAAGGGCGTCCTTGGTAAATAAAATTGTGGTTATTATCTATTATAGGCTAGTTATTTTCTATTGATTTTCTCTAATTCACCACAAGGAAGTGAGCATGTTTTAAAAACTAAATATTAATAAAAAAGTTTAAAACAGGGGCATCCATAAAGTATGTACAAAGTGAGGGGCAAGGGGTAAGCCGAAAGTGTACATGTGTTGCTATTTTCAGCTTTTTCTATTGTTATTTTAAGTATATGAAGGGATATGAAGGGTAAAAGAAATAATCAGAGGTAAGAAAGAAATATAAAATAAATTCGTGCGTAGGTACCTTATGTATAGTAAATAGGTATAAATAGTAAATAGGTTAAAGCTGAATAAAGATTCAAGATTAAAAAAGAAACAGATGGTAATTTTTGTTAAAACGTCAATTAAACTATGTATGAACTTGTACAAACCTTTAAAATTATATAAATTTCTAGTCGGCCTATTACAAGACAATTGTGTCAACAGCATGCATTTTGATTGAAAAGGAAAAGAGAAGGAATCCAACTATATATGCTTCTTTTATTAAACTTTAATTCTACAAGCCATTCAATTACATTTATAACACAGCTAGAGAGCAGTTGTCACCCTGAATTGATCATCGGCCTAAATTGATCATCGGCCTAAATTGATCATCGCCCTGAATTGATCATCGCCCTGAATTGATCATCGTCCTGAATTGATCATCGCCCTGAATTGATCATCGCCCTGAATTGACCATCGCCCTGAATTGACCATCGCCCTAAATTGATCATCGCCCTGGACAAGTCGCTTACCTGTTCACGATAAGGTTTTTAAATTTGTGAGAGTTGCTAAGTTCAATCTAAGTACACGTTTTATGTGTTTATTTGCTTTAAAAGCGTCAAGTGAACCAACTAATAGTAAATAAGAAAGTGATTTATTCTGAGCAATGAGCCATTCAGGGCATCACTAATCTACTTTCTCCCTTTTTAGACCTACAAGAAGACGAATCGGTTAAAACGATTGAGAAAAAACGTGCAACATCTTTTCTAGCAGGAAGGAAAAGAAACAAACGTTGGTTAGAAAGTTGGTTTCCAGATCCTGAAGAAGAATGTTGCAAAGAAACTTGCACATTTGAAGAAATCGCTGAATTCAGTAATTGCAAGTAATCATTGTGCTTCTAGTTCTAGAATGCTATTATTATTACAAACTATGTTGTTAAGAGAGTAAATTGCCAACTTAAAACTACTCGATTAAAGCTAAATAGTATTAAGATATTTTTTGAACTAAGATAATTTTTAAATTGAATGAATTGCATTTTATTTTCCTCGTATTTGTCTCCGGTGAGCTTAATGTTAGAAAGACATCCGGTTTTGCAGAAACACAAAATTTGCACTTTCATTTGTCGCGATTATTGAGCCAATTTTTTTCCAAACAAAGAGTATAAAACTTTGAGTTGAAGCCTCTTCTATCATACTCAAGTAGAAACAAACAAAAATACCAAAGTTCAAGCTCCTCCACAGCAGCTTGCAGGAAAGATCATAGAAAAGATGAATTGAAACTCAAAGAAAAACACAATTGTTGGTTTAGTACATTATCATTATATTTATTCACAATATTCTCTCAGTTCTTCTAACTTACAACCTTCATAACAACATTCGTGATATGCATTAGTCTCAGTTTCTTCTCCATTATTATTTCTTCGATATCTTCTTATTATTCTTTTTATGAATTTGTTTGCCACCCTTCTGCTGACAATAGATTCATTCGTATTTTCTATGTAATCTTCTTTAACTGTAAAAGGTCAGAGAAAATTTTTGAAATACAGACAAAGAAAACATTAATAATTATAAATATGTTTTGCCTATGGTTTGTGTTAATAGTAATAATATAAGAAACTTGATTTTCAGTTTAAGCTAAACAGTTTCTTATCTATTAGGTTCTAAATGAATTTCCAAGGTTTGAGTTTCTTATTTGAAAAATCACTCAATTTGTTGCAAATATTCTGTAAACTTCATAAACATCAATGGGAATGATAATGCATGTGTAGATAAATGTAAATTCGTCAGTACATTGATTTGGGAATATAATGTTATCAATATATCTATTGAATTCTCAATGCAAGATGCAGTCATAATTTCAACCATTCTCCATTTTTATATGTCCCTTTACATAAGAAACTTTTCCTCGAGTTGAAGGATAATGTCAGTTTCTTATTTATGGTTCATTTATCCAAAATCATAGGGCTAAAGTTTCTTGATCTGAAAAAGCTCTACTGTATCTGAAAACGCCTAAAAACATACAATAACGTGCAAATTTTATGAAACTCTTTTTTTGTCTTTCAAGTTTTTGACCTCAAGCTAATGTTTTCTATTAATTATCCTATTGTTCCGGTCAGAATTCAGAGCCTGAGTTTTTATCAAGTACGTTCTTAAAATCGGGACTTGCAAACACCAGGGCTGGCCCCATAAAATTTCAGAAGGGAGATGAGTTAGAAATTTGCCGATATAGTAAGCTGAGCCTTGCCGACTGAATTGCTAGACGAGGTTAAATTGCCGAGTAAACACCGTTTTACATTACCATTGGGGTATCACGACCCACACCCACATTAGGGCCGACCCTGGAATAAATTTAGAAAACGCTTCATTAAAGTTTCTTTACGTTTTCTTAGCAATAAAAGGTAAATATGACGAAATCAGGAGCATACTTTCGTGTTGTAAACTCAGTGAAACGTCCTGTGGCACTTTTATCAGCATTTCATTTACAAAGAGAAACAAAATTTATAAATCTTGATGTTCTGGTTGAGTACTGAAAGTTTCTTGACTTTCCAACAGCTCCAGTACTGATTTCCTACAAACTGGTTTCTTATAAAACATGTGTGCATTGCATTATTTGTAATTTGGTAGTACCACCTTAACCAAAAAGACCCACGCCAAAGTACTCCATTTGCCTTTTGAGCAAATTGGGGGGGGGGGGGGGAGGGGGGAGGTTGTGATTAAGGTGGTTGC
>JAYJMH010016829.1:0-20997 GCA_036873815.1 Phacellophora camtschatica
TGGTAGTAGTAATGGAAGTGGTAGCGGTAATGATAGTGAAAATGGTAGTGGAAGTGATAGTGGAAATGGTAGTGGAAGTGATAGTGGAAATGGTAGTGAAAATGGTAGTGGAAGTGGTAGTAGTAATGGAAGTGGTAGCGGTAATGATAGTGAAAATGGTAGTGGAAGTGATAGTGGAAATGGTAGTGGAAATGGTAGTAGTAATGGAAGTGGTAGCGGTAATGATAGTGAAAATGGTAGTGGTAGTGATAGTGGAAATGGTAGTGGACAATTGGTCATAATATACGAATATTATCATTGCTAAAATTAAACAGCATTAAATAAAATAAAATTTTTGAGAAATTCTCACGAAATTCTGAGGCAGCAACAGAACGCCAATTTCATAAGATCGTATCATCAACTGTGATTCATTTTTCTCAAACGCACCCCACGCAGCTTTCGATAAATTTGCACTAAAAAAAGTAAAATATTGTCTCCATTCAAAAATTATGCAAAATGGAATTTTGAGGAATATCCCCAGAGGGAGTTCCGCAAAAAGATTCAATTCAATTCACCTTTATTTGTAGCACACAGTACAAATGTTTTGCCAATTACACTAGCCAAAAAAGCCAGCTTGACGAGTTTGAGCTTAAAACGTGTAAAGAACAAAATAATATAACAGTAACAATTTATATAAATGTAGAGACAATTGATATAAGGTTAATGTTATGACGATTATATATTACCTGAACAGTCAATCAATTATAGCTCATAATTCATATTTCGAAATTGTTGTTTCAGTTGTCACGAAAGTTTAAATTTTTCAAATATTTTGCACCTTTTCACAAATAATTTTTTATTTTTCATGTTATTATTATTTTTCACAAATCACTTTGCACTTTTTATAATTTTGATGCTTTATTTATCAAGTAATATTTGTCCCCCATCAATTGGTAGAATTCACTTAAGTCTTCTGTTTTTCTTCTTCAACAAATGCAACTTTGCATGTCATATAACTTTATTTCATTTTTAACTTCAACGTACGTCCTCTAAAACACTGGTGAAAAAATTGGCTTTTTTTGTACTATTGGGTAAGCTATGAGTAATCTCAGCAACAAGAAGGATGATAGTGACACATAATTTTTTTAAATGACACAAACCTCGTGACGATAAACCAAGCTGCTTTGGAATTGTCGGCAGATATGCGCGTGTATGTTTTAATATGTGGAGACGCCCGAGATCTTCCAATTCGTGATGACTTCCAATGACTAAAACAAAAACGAAACAAATAAATCATTTTCAATAGCAGATAAAATATGTTAAAACAACTTGCTCTTTATGTTTGTCTGTCACAAGATGTTATTAAACTAACCCGGTGACCCAAAGAAAGTTTGAAAAATCACTAAATTTGACAAAAAAAACAAGTTAATTTTATAAGCTGCCATTATTTTGGTAACTTTGACGAATGATGAAGTAATTTCGACTCGAAAAACCTAGTTTTGAGCTATACATTTCAAAATATTTTAATTTAAATTAAGAAAACTTTTTTAAAGCGTTTAATGCAGCAAGTGATATTTTTGCTTCATATTTATAACATTTCTAACAATATGAAGTGATAGCAACTTGCAGTAATGTGATTTATTTATTTATCCTAACAAATGATACCATAAAAAAAAGAAAGTTGCTTTTAAATCGGCAAAATTACATTTAATGTGTTAGTAACTAAACATTGTTTTTAATGTGCTGGTGAAATTTTTAACATTGCTATAATTGATTTAGCCTCTTGCACGCAATGCAAGAAGGGCTACGTAAAAATGAGCTTGATTGGTAACACAATCGAATTTCGGTGATAATTCAAACGTCGGAACTTTTTTTTGGGTCGCCCAGTATTTTAAAAAGCTGACAAAAGCTTCTGCTACATCCATTTCACAAAGAAAATTATAAAAGTCAGAGTTTAAATGCGGTAATAAAGTTCATTCCTTCATTCTCATTGATAAATGAAAGACAAAAATAAAAAATCAATCACATTAAAGGAAAATAGAAAACAAATAATGAAATAATTACTGGAAATGATCATGTAAATATAGTTGTTTCTTCGCATTATTTTCATTGTATGGTAGTGAACCACCAGCTACAAGGAAAAAAGAAAGGGTTTTGTGAAATAAATTCAGAAAGTTTGAGTCACAGGCAACAGACCGTACGTCAAAGGCTACATGTTGATGGTCAAGGCTGTGTGCAAAATTCTAAATAACATACAGCTTACTCTGTCCTCATTTGCAATAAAAAATTTCCATGAATCATCAGATTTTGTCTGTATGAACTTCCCCAATGAATTTGTCTGTATGTTAATTTTGAAAAATCATATTTATCAACTTTCAAATTTACAAATCTTTGCCTTTTGTCTCATTACTTCGTTTCAAAACCGGAAACATACCAAAAATGCAGCATACCCAAACTTTTCAGAGGTTTACAGTACAATGAAATTTTAATTTTATGTTGTGCAAAGTCAATTATTTTTCTGAGATATATGTACCCAGACCATTGCTTTTAATGTTAACCCTTTCAAAAATTAGAATAGCCTGTGAACAGAGGCTCTTAAAAATGTAGAAAAATTAAAATCAAATGAAAAAAATTAAAATAAAGTGAAAAAAATTGGTGCTACCCCATGCGCAATGAGCACTTTGGATTTACCAGTAAATTTGAAATGAATCCGGGTATCAAAAACCAACTTAAAACAAGAAAAAATCCAAACACACCTTTGTATCCCTCCAAACTTGTTCTTACGTTTTCTACAGTTGGAAAAACCTGCGAAAATATGTTTGACTCATTTTGGCTTCAAACAAAAACATTCAAATTATCTCATAACAAAATCTCAAAATAATTATGCAAATTTTAAAAAGAAACTAAAGAGAAACTAAGCATCTAATTTCCTTATAATTCATAACTCTAAATAACGTTCTGACCTTTTCAACCATATTTCAAAGCATCTTTAAAATTCTTCAATCATCAAGATATGAAGTATCATGTACCATACGTTTGCCACATTGATGCAATGATACAAAATTTTATTAAAAACAAACCATTTATTGAAAAAACGTATTTTTTCCAAGTTTCCAAGTGAACCAAGTTTCAGAATGATTCACAAGCTCATCGGAAAAATACAACGGTAAAAAACAGTAGTTTCCTACCAGCTTTAATCTTGGTTTATTTTGCGTAGACAATGTTAATTTCTTCCTTCCAGCTGATAAACTCTGTAACCATTCAGCACACAGCCATTTTCTTTCGTCTGCTCCAAGAGAGCCAATACTTGAAAACTGGCCAATGACAGGCCAATTGCTGTCCACAGAAGATAAATCTGGTCCAATTTGCTGGAGAAGCTGTGTTGTAAACAGAGCGAGAATTATAAAGCTATAAAACAAAAATGCAAAAAGCTCTAAAACCACAAATATGGGCTCTAAATTAAAAGTAGCCAACAATTAAATTAAATTTCAAGTCGCTAAAACGTATTTTGTAATATTTGTGCAATTTTATTTTTGGGCCCTGTAAATGTGAAATGGGTTGGCCTGGGGGGAAACTACGTGAACTAGACTGCATGTTTGCCAACCCAGGTTTTATAAGAATTTGGCGGGTGAGCCAGCCTGGCAAAATTACCGCTACAACTCTTCAAATAATAGAAGTCGGTTGTTTTTGGCTGAATTCTGAATTACCGCTACTGGGCCAGCCCGCCTCGAGTCTCTTAGTTAATCAAATCAAAAATATTCAAATACCTCTCGAAGTCTTAAATGTCCCCATTTGTATTTATTCATTCCAGTGTGTCGACCAGGAACAGAAGCAACAATCCGAACACTAAAAGGAAAATATTTTCACGATCTACTAAGATTTCACGATATTTTCACGAAGCTTTGGTTTCTATTATGGTTTTAGAACTCCATGAAATGTATTTGAAAGAACATTTTTGATATAAATATTAAAATGATGAAAAATAATTTTAAAAATCGGATACAATCGAATCTAGACTGTCTTCACAACCCCTCTATTTTTGTTGTTGTTTCGAGAAGCGATACATAGACTTCCCAAGTCCTCTTTCACAATGGGTATTTAATTAGCATATTATTAAATGCTTTTAAATTGTATACTTGAGTTGTAATAAAATCTAGTTACCATGCAAGATGCATATCATGATCTTTGATGATCTCTTTCCATCTGCTAAGTTTGCTATTGCTGCCATATGCATTCAAGTAGTCCTGTAAACACAACAAGCAGTTATGAAAAATGATAAAAATGACGTATTAATGTTAAAAGCAGTGGAAGTAAATACCTAAGGAAAGTATGCTCCTCTGCAGGGTACTTTCCTCCGCATTGACATATTTTTTACTGATTAACGAAACGAAATAGACTTGGAGCGAGTCTATAGAAGTACAACTCAAGCACAATCAAGTAAGATTTCCCAAAATGTAATTTACAATCGAATGAACAGGACTATGAGTTTCTAGTCCATCAAAAAACATTCCACATGATAAAGTTAACAATATTTCATCATAATTATATTTCATAGATGGATTCGTGTTTAACCTTGACAGGGGCCCATCGCTCAAAGACGTAAAACGTCCTAATTTCAGAAGGTATTCGCGAGTTTATATTTTGAATTACATGGGTTTATGTGTGCTACCCCCTGAAAAATACTCTGAGATAGGATTTGCCTATTAATTGAAAACAAATTCAGCTGTGAAAGGGTTCAAATCAAAGATTGAATCCGGGGGGGAATAGAGGAAATAAATCATTTTAATAAAAAAGAAAACAATAACCCAACACAATACAACACACTTACAAGTAAGTCTCTCTTGAACTTATCATTTGAGTCTTCTTTGGTGTCTGCAATTTTTGGAAATTTCGGACTCACCCACACTCTAAAACAGCAAAGGTGATCAAATGATTAAATAACATACCAATAATGAAATTAATGATGGTTATTTTGGTGTACACAAGATTCAAGATTTGGTGTACATATGATTTCATACTCTCACGCCGGTATTGGAGCAACCAAGTTGTTTTAACGTGATTTCAGGTGACTGGATGATATCCCAAACTCTATACTTTCATTTACAATACATTAATGAGTAATGATATATTAATATAAAACGTACAATCAATTCTTCAGTGTGACAAATCAAACTGGTACGTTCAGAATCTTTTTAATATTTTATAAATATTTTGTTTCACAAACTAGGCCTCGCTCCACACATCCATGACAGCAAAAACCCTTACCCTTGAGTTTTCTGGTCCCAGTCTTGCGAAATAATATTAGCAGTATGAATTACAACTTTCATTCCATCTTCGTACAAAAGAAACATCATTTTGCTAAAAATTTAAAAAAATCAATAACTCACGCTTGTCAGTTGTATGTTCTAGAAGAAAAACAATTGTATGTCTTAGAATTTATTGATTTTTCACGTGCATACATCTACAACTAAATAAAAAAAAAACAAACCGAAAATGACCCTCAACGAATAATTCTTGACCAAACCACTATTATGTGCAGGACCCCAAAACAATTGCAGATAAGAGCTGTTAAAAATGTTAAAAAATTAGCTGGAAAAATATATAATTCCCCACCTGTGATGAGTTCCATAAGCTATGCTCAGATGTGCCTTCAACAAAACAAAGAAATGTAGCTCAAATCAAGAAACAAAGATATTGAAAAGGAGTGCATCGTGACCTTGGCATTTGTGGAATATAGTTTTCTAGGTAAACTTTTAACGAGAATCATTGACCTATCGAAGTGATGGTTAGTATATACAATATACATTTTAATCAAGTCTATTGGTGAAAAGTTTATGTACCAATTAGAGAGAAAATGGGTTTTAAATGAGCTGGATGTGGTTTACTGCCATTTGAATTAGAGAATGACAATTGGGTTTATTTAATATGATAAATCAATGCTACTCATATAGATGTATCAGTGACTTCATGGTGGGTGCCAAATCTAACAATTTTAGAGAGAAACTCACATTTTTGTCGTTAGTATTAGAAAAGAGAAAATGGTGCAGAATATTGTCTTTGGACAACAACACAATCACATTTTTGAGTATATAAGCAACCAAAATTGGCAGCAGCCAAAATATTGCTCTTGCTGCAATTGTTGAAATAAAATGCAACCAATTCTCCGTTAGCAAGAGAATCTCAGCAGACATATATTCTATGTCTTAAAAAATTAAAATATCTTAAATGATGTGTATGTAAGTGAACATATGTTAGTAAACAATCTTAGGTAATGCATAAGTCAAGTTTCAATTCAATTCAAAATTTCTTCACAGGTTATAAACATGCAAAAAACTTGAAAGATTGAAACCTTTAAAAATATACATACGGTAAGAACCGGCCACTAAGAGCTGACTGATAAAAAGCCACATGCTGGTTTTTGGGCAAAAATGTACAAATCATTTTTGAAAATAAATTAAAAGAGAGTTAATTTCAATGATAGAAATTATTTCAGATAATATTAGATAACCCGTGTGCAGAACGCTAATAATAGAGGAGTATTGGTTTGATTTTTTTGTCACATTATTGAAAGCATATATCAGCAAAAACTCTATGTAGTTTGACAAAATATTAAGAAACCAGATTTCAAACACCGAATTCTGATTTCAAACACCGATTTCTTAATGGCTGGTTCTTACTGTGATATTTAAAAATGCATGCACCAACCTGAAAAAATTCAACATTCTTAAACTGTGCACCTTCTGCTTCTAAGCTTGCCTTGCTGTTACCACTTTCCCCATGCACAATCAAAAGTGGCTTGTCCCTTTAAAAGCAAACTGGCATATTACCGTTACAAAAATAAAGGTTTTTGTACTTGTCACATTGAACTTTTGGCAACAGGGGAGATTTTGTGAAACAAAAGATTGCGGTTTCAAACATGACAATGCGAACTGTCATGTGAAAAATAGATTTCACACCTTCAACACAGCCAAGTAAATCATAATAAACGAAATCATAAAGTTTTGCTGTCGTTGTTTATTTTGATTTGATTGAGTGCACCAAAAGTGTGAAATTTATTTTTAAAATTGCATTGTCATATTTGAAACCGCAATATCTCTTGTCTTTTTTTTTATAAAAATAAGACCATGAAGTAAAATTAAATATTAGTCACGTGAGGACATAGCTAATAACTTTATTTTAACTAAAACAATATTTTCTGCACACGATTTCTTTCAGCCTGTCTTCAGGCTGGCCATTTTCTCGTTATGGCATAGCAAGCCTAACCTCAGGCTAATACAATAACGTAAACAAAAGTATTTACCTTGATTCAACTGGGTACTGCTGCATTAACCATGGAATGTCAAACATGTAGTTGAACTGAAAAATAACTGTCATAATATAATTCATCAATAAAAATAGCAGCAAAGAGCATGAAAAAAAGTTTAACCAGAAACACAGCTTACAAAAATGTTTGGTATAAATTTGTCAACAATATTTGTAGAAGCAAACAGTTGCTAAATATTTCCGAGGAAAGAATATCAGCAGACATAATGGTATTTGGTTTTTGTACTTTTAGGATAAGTTGATATTTAAAGAGTTTTTTAAATTTGATATTTTAGGAGGAGATTCAAAGCTATCTTACTTTTGCAAGATTATTCAAACTAACTGTAAGTATTTTTTATAACTTGGCTATGAATTCGAATCATTCAGAATTGAGGATAATAGAGAATATATACGAAATAGTAAATACAATATAGAAAATGCTCGTTTTTGTATCTTATTGGGATCACTATGCTTGAAAACCAAGAGAACAGCGAGGTTTATATTCAGGAGGAGTTCTAGGCTTGCCACAAATCTTTGTTTTGTTTTCGTTCGGATTTTTTTCGTTTCACAAGTCTTTGTTTCGTTTCGTGTTTCGTCCTTATTTCATTCCTCCAAAAGGAAGATTTATTTGTTAATTTCAAAATTCAGTATTTAGAAATATAGATTCACAATTCCCTAAGTCAAGAATACTAACTGGCATGTACATCAAATTTAACAATGGACAATGAACTATATCCACCTATGAATGCTAAATTAACTAAAAATATTTCGTTGAGTTTCACATTTTCTAATGCATTTCCATCGCTATTGCCTGCAGTCTTGCTATATATGACTAACATATTTTCAATCAATCCAGTTTGAAAATGATGTTACAGGATGACTTCAAAATGTCGCTCAACAAAAATAATATCGCTATTTTCATTATAAAATGTTGTAAAAATAATACTCTTATTCGTTATTTAAAAAAGCTCATATAAAACATGACATTTCTTACTTGAATAACACTGAATAACGACATCATGAATACATTACAGCAAAAATCGGAAACTTATAAATCAAACAGTTGCTAAATCAGAAAGATCTCAAGCTTGCTAGTTCTGATAGCAAAAAACAAGAACCAGTCGAAAAAACGGACGATATAGATACAAAGTCGAGACACCACACAAAGGTGCATCAACAGTGACATGGCTTGGAAGAGAAAGATTACTTGCTTACTTGTGCTGATGCTTGTAAATTCCCATTCTCTGTTGACAAAATTCCTGTGGACAAACATCAACAACAGTTAAGGCCTGCATCATGCAAACAAAAAATGAGCAAAAACAATTTCTCTTTTTTCTCTTTTAATGAAAATTGATTAAGCTTAGCTCAGCATGGTCTAAACTATGAATCTTGCTATAAATTTCCTTTTAGAAGTGCAAAACAGAGCTCATTTTATAAACTATGACATTTCATGTTTTAATCATGATTGGAGAAAAGATTAGAAAAAATCAACATTACATTAAGTTAATCACTAAAAACTAAAACTACCTTTAATTCCTATGGATATTCTCTTGTTGTTGAATTTTGATGGTATGCCTCTGACAGACGATAAAAGAAATGGAACTTTTGCCTCATCAGAAACATCAGATAATGGTGCCTCAAGATCAAGCTTCTGTCGTTTAGAAGGAGAATCGTCCACTTGGTCTGAAAAGATTTTGAAAATATGTCAACAAACTGTGAAAACTTAATGTAAAAATAAAAAAGGTTCTTACTAGATTCCGTAAATAAATACTATAGTGCCACTAATTTGATAAATTAAAGTTTGATGTGTTTCATTTGAGCAAAATTAGAACTTACAAGTACAAACCTGGATGTCTGAATTCCATATGATGCTGAGGATTCCGTCTGTAACATTTCTGGCCATATTTGCATATTGGTCTTGTTGCTTTTCTCTCTACAGCACTGTTGCATTCCTCTTCATACTTTGGTGACAATGTTTCATCAAGTGATTTATATTTGGATGAATTACCCTCAGATGATTGTGCCATTATCTTAGCGAAAAAATGGTCGAAAACATGACAGTTGCAAGCTAATGTTTATTTTTGCTTCAAGTAGCAGTCCATGCCTAAAATACAAAACATTTTATGTGTGAATTATGGCATTGCATTCTAAGAGGGGCTGCTCAGTACCTTTCAATGGCAAGGGCTCAAATTGGATTTTCAAAGTAATTTTTTCCATTTGAGATATTTTTAGGGTGTAATATTAAAATTGGTATTTTTAGGGGGTATTTACAGGCTGGATTAAAAAAAATCTGCATTGTTTGGTATTTGTTAGGGTATCTGTTAAATTTTTTGGTTGATTTGCTGATGTTATCCTGTAGGGTCTGAAAATCTGTAACACTTTTTAGCAATAATCATGAAATTATACCCCATTATAAATATTTTTATAAAAAGCAGTCCTGTTGGGTGGCATGCTTAGATTCTAGAGCAAGGGTGCTGGAAAGAAATTAAAGCAACATACAGGGCCAGCAGGGGGGGGGGCAAAAAAGGAAAGAACAGAGTGGATGGCTTTGTTGCATCATTACATCATTAAGAATTAAGAATCTATTTTTGAATTTCCATGGGAACAAGTATTTTTGATTCAATAGAATGGTTTCTTTTGGACACAAAATTTGTTTTACTACGTAAATATGGTGGTAAGCTATAAAACTGGTGTGATGATACACAAAAGAAATAACTTTAAAAATTTGAAAAAAAAAGTTTCTTAGGTTGTACACTGTACTAGTAAAGTTTCTTAATCGTGTAGAGCCTTTATTAGCAATTTTCTTATAAAGGGGTTTCTTATAAAAAAATACATGTAGTAGACTTTTTGTCACGACTCATATGGATTGAACGAATGCAGTTTTAAGGGAATGACCAAGTGTGTAATTTTAGAAAGAAAAATAGGCCCCCATCGTGTTATGCAAATGATTTATTCTGGTTTTGGCTAATCACAGATGGGAACTTCTAAAAATTCTGCATGAATGAACCCTTGTGTTATACTAATGAAATATAATATTAATAGCACTTCTCCCACCCCCTCCCCCCCCCAAAAAAAAAAAAATTGAACATGCAATGCATGAAACTTTCACGAAAAAGAAAGAACTTTCGCGAAATTTTCTCACAAACACTGAAAGGTTAATACTTTGCACCGACTTGATAAATCTTAAAAATGAAAAAACCTTACCACTCAAATCATTGCACCGATTGAAAATTCGCGCCTCTTTGTGGTGTGTACTCTCTGTGGATGATTCTGTGGATGATGTGGACGTTGTTTCTTGCTGTTGATACATCAAGTACCTTACAAACGTTTTTTGTTGCTGTTGCTGTCGCATTGTCCTCAAATAAAATCATTCAGAAAATAATGGATGCTCTCTTGTCACAATGGCAGAAGTTCACGTAATCGGACAAATTGAAGGAGCTAGCGGCTTCCCATCACAAAGTCTGTATTGCAAGTGGTCATTACATGTCGGCGGATCATGGAGAACTTTAGCTGGATTGAAAGAAGGCCAAACACAAGTTGATAACCCTCAGAATGAAAACTTTGCTGCCTGGTCACATCCTATTGACATTCACTTAGCAACAAAGGGCCTTAGTGACTGGCCAAAACTTCATTTTGAAGTCTGGCACCAAGACGTTTTTGGACGGAATGAAATATATGGTTACGGATTTTGTCACATTCCTACTTCGCCTGGAACCCATAAAATTGACTGTGTAACATGGAGACCAAAAGGAACTTACAGGGAACAGATTAAATCATATTTTGTTGGCGGTGCTCCTCAATTGAGAACTTCAGATGTAATATATACAGGCCCAGATAGGTGCAGACTATCAACTGTTGCAATGGGAACTGTGCACCTTCAGTTGGGCATAATTGTTCGTAACTTTGACAAATTTGGGATTGAATGTTGACACTCACAAGTTGTTAGAAGTGAAAATAGCTAATTCCTGACCCTGGAGATCAAATTAAATTTACTTTTTTATTTACTTTCAAATTAAACTACTGTATTTCCTCAGTTAAGCAATCCTGAGAACTGGGAATTTTTGCTTTTAGAAAAAATCCAAATTACAGTTCAAAATATTCAAATTTGGTTCAACAAAAAGAAACTTTTAGAAACCAAACTTGGTTTTTTCCTGTAAAAAATGCTATGTAGCCAGCTTAAAACTTGAACCTTGGAAAGGATGTATATTTGAAGAAAATAGCCTGCATGCAGACTCTACAGGGAAAAAGTAGACCCCCTATGTGTGGTTAGAGGAAAAACACTTTGGGGGGAGGAATTTACTTCATTGAGAAAATATACAGTACATATATATAAATGTAAGATTTTAGAAATAAACATATATTTATGAATGTAAATATGATTTAAAAAGTTTTGCCTCTTCTGTTTGGACTTCAGATAGTCAAGTTTTTTTGGTAATTAAATTTCATTCTCAAACTTTTTCATATTTTTACAATAAAAAACAAATTAATAAAATAAGACCATATTTACATTTAATCCGATAAAAAACTCACTACTATAAAGCTTCCAAACCTCCACAACTACAAAAAGAACCAGTTTGTAAAAAATTGTTTCAGACCCTCTGATGTTGTTTGAAGTTGATGAGACTTGGTTTGAAACAAAGATTACCACTCAACAAAAATTTATTAGCATAAAGATTCTATAAAATACCAAACTCAAAAAACTGCATAACATGCAATATCAAATACAATATCTTGCAGCATAATACGAAAATTCACATATTATCAATACACATAAACTGAACCAGTATATGCACAGGCTTTAGGAATGATGATGTGGTTTCTATTTTTTGGTTTCCTGTCGCCCATGCATTTTCATCATGCCCTACCACCCATGCATTTTTACCATCCAGGCATGGGTGATGAGAAGCTAAAAAATACAAAAATAAAACACCACAATTCCTAAGGCCCGTTGCGTATGTCCTGGTGCATGTGGTGTCTTGGAGTCAGTTGTAAATAAATCAAAATTTAGAGTCGGGATCGAACTCTGGTTCCCATGGCCAAATTTTATCATTTTCCTTTGCCTTTTCCAAAGTCAATGTCGTGCTTGGGTTTCGAATAACCATTTCAATGAATTTTATCATGTTATTTAATGTTTCATGAGGTAGACTATCAAGAAGGTTCACAGATGGAAATTCTGGCTCCCTCATGAAGTAGTGTGGCATGTTCTTGCTTGAAAGACATTTCTTGAGTCTTTCCAACAGACCAAAAAATCTCTCGCTGAGTCTTGTTTGTGTCCAATCTTCAATATCTGGCAGCTCTGCGCATTCAATGAACAACAGAGTTTTCAGATGATAGGAAGACAAGCATTTTAAAGCATCTTCGCTATCTCTTAACTCCGTCAGAATGCGTAGTAATTGTATCCTGCAACCATCGCCTAAGGCTCTCATTTTATTCTTTTCTGCCACACAAAATGACACTCGCCAAGCGACCTCATTCCCCTTTTCATCCTCAATGGAGTTGCTTTGAGAGGATTCCATTACAGGAGACAGCATGTCATGTTGGATTGACGTCTTTTTGCAACACACAACATGAGAACAAGAGGGAGAATCTCTAAAAGAGTCGCTTCTAAAATCAGGGATGCAAAATGCAGGTAAAACTCGCACCTGGATGTCTCTATTTATTATTAACGTTATTCCTGTTGCACCATCAATCAATAAGCTCTTCAGATTTTGGGGGTATTTTTCTCTTCTGCCTTGGCTAATGTATTTTCTCAGCACGTGGACAGCTCGTTTAACGTATTTCCGCAAAACACATTGCACTTTTCTCGGCGAAATGAAACCACTGTTCGTGAGACAATCATTCCACAGTGTGGAAGACAACGGCTGTATGCGAACGAAAGGAGTTTGCCCGTCTTTCTTGACAAACAGCGTGTCTTTTACTCCAAGAGACAAATTGAGAATCATATCGAAAAATATCGGTTCGCCTGCTTTTAGTCCATCATATGGTATGCCTTGGGGCAGAAGATTGCTGCCACGAAATCGGTCATCCACTGTTTGTACTTTTCGTAACACTTTATAAGTCACGGCATACGCCATATCCTCGCAAGATTCTTTCCTCGTTAGTCCAGGGCGAACTCGAGAATCGTAGAAATTCTCCAACTTCATTGCAACATCCATGTCTTGTTTATCTGTTTTCGCAAATATTTGTTTGCCTTTCTTTGTCGTTTTGCTTGGCACGGAATTCTTTGGTATTGCTGTGGGACTTTCGCTGCTTTCATGATCAGATAAATGAGCCCCTCTTGGGTAGGGTATGACAATATCTTCAAAATCTGAAAGCTCAGAATCAAATTCCTTGGTTTGAGCGTCTTGAGCAGTCACAGTGTCAAACAATTTGTTGTGCGTAATCTTATTCTCCTCCATATTTTTCCAGCCTCACTGACCGCAATTGGGGGATCAGCAGCAAGCAAATTACTGTTATTTTGTAAACGAAACGCTTCTTTTCTGTTTACTAGTAAACTATAGAATCAAACGGAGATTAAGACGTGCAGAGTAAAAGTAAAAGGTGTTGCGCGTTAGAAACCATAAATATGTCAGAAGCTGTGACTCTGTTGTCCATCACAAGAACCTTCCAAGCATACAAAGCCTACAAACATTTAAAAGAGTTGTTTGCCAAGTTCAGCTGACTCTCAAAATAAATACGCCATCTCATGAATCCAAAGGAAATGTATAATCCAAAGATTTGCCACATAAAGCCGTCATTATACTTAACATTCATTTTCAGCTTACGAAACAATAGGTTAACAGCATGAACGATGATTATTTGAATTCGGCTCTTTGCGCAACTTTCAATGGAGAAATCAATTCAACTCAGACATTTAATGACTTAATGAATTAATTTTACAATTCATTTTCATCGTAATTTTGTAATGACCAATAAGTAAACAATGCAAATTATTATGAAGAATATAATTCAAAATTAAGATCATTCTTCATCAAAATAACTAGCCTGTATCCGGATGGCCTGGATAAGCTATAAAAATAACGGAATGCTCTTCCCTTTACCGTCTTGTGTCTGTTGATTTGGATGATGCATAAAATGATAAAACGGATACCTCAATACCCCAAGAACACGAACAAGCGTAAAAGTGGTTCAAGCCAGTCCCATTCGGTGCCTGTCACATGATAGGACAAATAAACTATTTCAAGGAGAGTTTTTATTTCTCGAGTTAAGTTCTCAATCTGCAGAATGGCTTTTTTGTTGAAGCTGAAATGAAATTCTTTTCCCGCTATTATTTTTGTTGCCATTCTGCCATCTACTCTATTAACAAACAGACTTTCGTTAAAAGCCTTTAATTTATGATCCTCTCTTAAAAGATCAGCATTCAGCTTTGCAGCAGAACTTTCAGCCTTCTTGATTGTATAGAGTCATTTTTCTTTGGAACATATTCTCTCAACACAATTGGATATCATGCTGGCATATCCAGTTCTTCTTGTCTCTACGCACACTATGTACACTAAGGAACTAAGTACACTGATATATTCATTGCCATTAATATTAGAGACACTGGTAGCTAAGTTAACTCCTCAGCACATTTATTAGCAACCATTTGATTACGTCATTGCAAGAAAAGAGAACGTCCGTGTAATAGATACGCACTATTTCGCTATTTTCGTATCTCCCTCCCATTTATACGCATTGGTACCCTTTTCATTAACATCTCTACATCTGCGTTCGTACACAGTTTCTCAACAAAATTCCACATCAATTAATGCGCACTGCAATGAGCGAAGATCCAAAGCCACTTTTTTTGTGGCAATTTCAAAAATTACTATTTAAAAAATCCGCTCTGATAGAACTTTTCCGAAATAAAAGTCGTTCTATTGTGTTACAGGACTAGTCTCGTTTTCAACATTAAGGAAATTCCCATAAGTACAAAAAATGTTAAAACTTTTATTTCTTTGGGGGTCCTTTAGGAGAGAAAGAGGCCAGAATAACCATTCCCAGGGGAAACACAGAAATAGCCTTGAGACCCAGTTCTATTTCCGAGAAGGTCTATTGGGAGCCTGTTTACAAAGAAAAAGGATCATCTCTTTATTAGCAGAGGCAAATTTTGTAACAATAGTAAAATCGACATGCCAATTTCAAAGCGATAATCCATCAGAGAAAAAGCGAACTCTATCAACTGGAAAATCAAGACAGGCAACCTGCGGTCAAACCTATGTTTTTATTTTCCAGTTGAAAGTTTAGCTGAACTCAACTTTGGGCTATAAGATGATCAACTTTAGGCTATAGAATGATCAACTTTGGGCGATAGGATGATAGGATGATCCTACCACTAAGATCACTAAGATCATCAGCCCTCTTGGGCGACTAGCCCTAAAATAAAGTTTGGTGCAGAACTGCAACCGAGAATGCCTAAAATATTTACTTCTCAACAAGAAAATCAACAAAAATAAGAAAAATACGCAGGTAAAAAACCATTACATTCTTATTAGCTGTATCGTCATATCGCTGAAAAAACAATTACAAAAATCCAGACAATAGTTCGCCAAAAGAATCGTTACCTGGTAGTTTTCTCTCTGAATGTTTGCATCGCCATATAGTTTTTAAAAAAGTATTGTACAAAAGTCAGTTAGTCAATTTATTCAATGACGTAGTTAGGATGAACGACAAGATATGGATTATCGTCATGCTCAGCAGTCTCGATTTCTTCATCTTCTTCGGTGGATGCCTTTAATGGTTCTCGGAGTGCAATCAACACTTTATCCTGTTAAAAAATGATATGTATGTCAAACTACGAAAATATTGCTGTACATAGTTTTTCGTACATATAAAAACATGGAAAGATCAACATCGTATAGAACAAAGTCAATTCAGTATCATATCGTGAAATCTCATATAAAAAGAAACAATCTTTCTACCAGCCTGCATTTAGTTCTTGCACCGTATGACCCAAAGAACAATTTTTAGATGAAGAAATCTGAAAATTCACCACAATTTCATTTATCTTACCAATCTTGCTTCAGTTACAGTATGTAAAAAAAAATGGTTAAATATTTGTGGCTACATGAGGTATTCTTATTTTATTAATTTTTCAAACATCAAACATTTTTCTAAACCAAATCGCCTTTTTATTAAAACTCAAATTGGCAACTAAATCCGTGGAAATTAAAATTAAATAAAATTTTCTTGTTGCAAGCAACTTGGGATTTTTGATTGCTTAATTTTCAGCAAAATACACAAGAGCTTGCTCCAATTGCAATTTATTTAAAATTGTTTAATTTATTGATAAACTTCATCAATACAGTTGCTTAAAAAAAATTAATCGCGTATTTTCTTAAAATGATATAAATATCGAACAGTCTTCAGAAGTATTCAGTGAAAATATTATCTTACATCATGAACAAGTTTGTCCAAAACTTTGCTGATTAAAAACGTTTTCTCCTCTAACTCTGCTTCTGAATCAATCTCTTTTTCGACTTCTTTCAAATACCAGTTGATGACGTCAGTTCTTCGAATGGCAACCTCCTCTGCAAAAATAATAGCAAAAAGTTCCTTGGATCAAACCGTATTCCGTTCATCTTTATTAAATTTTTTAATTAAATTTACTATCTTAAAAATTAATCTAAAATTCCAAAAATATATGCAATTGATTGGTGCAGGTAGCATCAAAGTTAATTTTGATGTTAAATTCTACATTTGTTATATTATAAATCGAAGTTTAATAATTAAATTGTTTTCTTCTTCGTCTAAATGAAAAAGAGTATCTTTCAAAGTTTCAATCCAAGAAATGAAAACATTGGAATTTGTGAAATGGATAAGAAATTATGTACATGTACATGCTTACCCCCTGAAAGAAAAACGTTTCACTATGTTTATTCATGGGCCATGGAGTCATTACGGGGGGGTGAAAGAGTCAACAGAATTAATATAATATTTTCGACGTATCAGCAACGTCAACACACGTTGTGCAAGGAAATAAATTTCCGCCCGAATCGGCACACCAATGTTAAAGCGATTAGCCAGTCAAGACAAAGCGAATTCCCTCAAGCAGAAAATCAAAACATGGCCTGGTTTGTTTTGATTTTCTGCTTGAAAGAATTCACTTTGCCTTCGATGGCTAATCCCTTTGAAATTGGTTTGCCGACTTCACTATCGTTACAAAATAGAGTATTTTTCAAAATTAATTACATGACCTGGAAGTTAATATCTCACCTTCTTCAGTTTTACTTTCTTCCTGCCTGAGGTGTATAACAATCATATTTGCAAGTTTTATATAGTCTTCATATTTCAGCTTTAGTTTTCGTTTTGGTGGTTGGCTTGATTTGCCATGGTCGTGAGACGCTCCTCCGTTAGGTACCCCTCCGTTGGTCATATTTTCTGAATTTTCCTGCTCTTGCTGTTGTTGTTGTTGTTGTTGCTCTGAGTCTTCGTCATCGTCCATTGCTAAAATTTAGAATTAAGCATTTGTAAAGTTGACCATTTCTAAGTTGAATGCAGTCTTGAAATAAAAAATTTACAACAGAAAAGTTATGTATAACTATTCATTAAAAAGTAAAATATGATTTCAGCTTTGCATTCTCAGGGGAGTATCGTTGAGGGGCATAATAAGATTGAAAAATGGGAAGATCAGAGAAAAACTAAGAGTGACATGTGACATATGTAAAGAAAATGGAAAGGAAAGTGGCGTAAGAAGAAGGAGAAGAAGAAGTGGTAGAAGAAGAAGAGCAGACACGAAGAAGATGACCGAAACTGAGCTGGATTGCACTTGTCAGAAAAGATACAAAGAAAACCAGATTAAGAGAAAAAGACGCAGGATAGAGGCTGAGGTGGAGAAAAGGGATTTGAGCGACCAACAAAAAGGACAAACAATTACTATGCAACCAAATTTCGTCACCACAAAAGCAAAAAACAAATGTATAAATGCTGACCTTGATCTTCTTCATCGTTAAATTGGATGTCTGGAGTTTCCACTCGAATAATTGATTTGTTCAAAAGTCGGAATGCCTCTTTGACATGTTTTGGTTGCACCTGTACATTTGAATCAAAATAAATATAAAACTATGTTTTCATGATAGCCAGAATTAGGAATTCCAAATATTAAATTAGAAAACAAAATTTCCAGCAACTATTTCATTTTCTGATTTTGCAAATATTTCGATGATAATTTACTGAAGAAATCTGTCGAGATATTTTCAAACAAAATTAATAACTAACCATTGATATATAACAAAAAAGAACCCAACATCACTAATAATGTCACATGCATGAGAAAATTTTAAAGCTCATTCACCAGTTGCTCTGCTTACATTCCATGAATAGCCAACATTCATTAAATAGTATTGGCGAGCACGTGATACAAATCGTTCGTTCGATGTGCTCGGTTCAATGTGTTCGGGTAATCTCAAAATTTAAATAAACTCTTTACTAGGCGAAACAGAAAAATCTCTATTGCTTATACCACAAGCGAATGAATAACATATTGTCACTGTTGATTTTAGCTTTACATTTCAATATAAACTTTTCACGGCCCCGACTAGTTCAACGTTTGTTTCAGGGCTTGAAAATGTCCACCAGCATGGCAGCATGCATGTAGACTTGTTGCACGGTCAAGACAGTTCAACAAGCCTAGGCAGCATCATGCTGCCAGGAAATATTTTTTAAATTTCTTTCAAATTAGGCATCTTGCCTTTAGCTTAAAATGATAATCCTAAGAAATTCTATTATATTTTTTGCTGCTGTCCTGCCGTATGATATTCCCCTTAGTTAAGGATAAAAATGCAGATATAATGTTCCGTTCTTGTGCATAAGAATTAACTATTTGGGAGGAGTTTGCATGTAAGAAACATTAAAAATTTTCCACTACGCGACAATGAATATTCCTGTGTACAGTGGGTAGGTTAATTGCTGGATCTGGCACTGGCAAGCTTTTTTATAATATCCTTCAAATTAAAGCTCTCTACATTTTTGATAAATGAATTGATGCATTGTGGAAGATGATATTTCATTATCAATACTCGGCTGCTAGAAAGAAGAAGTTTCTCTCAAGCCCTAGTTTGCTTTCTCTGAATCGTATAGTTTATACGTGATTTTTTTCATTATATTGTATTGACTAGCATGAATTCTACGAATCACATTGATTGATATGATTGATACCTGATCTTGACAATGCAAACGTGCCAGTGCTTCTGACAATCGTATCATACTTTCAAGCTGTCGAACAGTGATTCGCCATGCCGACTTTGCAACTCCGCTCACGTCCCTCTGTCGTAACGATTTGTACTGTTCTACGATAAAGTCTTGGCTTTCTTTACTGATCTGCATAAAAAAGGGGAAAACAAATATAACCATGACAAATACAATTATTATTTAGAAGCTTTAGATTCAGAACGAGTTTAGGTGTGAGTACATGGTTAAAAAACACTCCAGAAAACAATTTTGCAAAAGAAATAACTTTCTATGTGAGCGTTAGTTTCTATGTATGTTTACAATGTCAAATGTTCTTCATGGAGTAAGCTTTTCGCTGTAGCTATAATTAAGCCAATCTTATCGGAATCTTCAGTTTGCTTACAACAAAAATAATCGAGAAGGACAGCCTTCTGATGCTCCATGTAAACGAATCATTTCCCAAGTTTAGTCTTAAAATCTAAATAAATTGTTTCCCAGGTTGTTGTCTTCCTTCGTAGAAATAGGATGAATATTTATGACTTGAACTCGTCTAGACTTGCAACAAATCTTTGTTTCGTTTTCGTTTCGTGATTCGTTTTCGTTTCGTGTTTCATTTTCGTTTTTGTAAAACGAAACACGAAACGAAAAAAATCCGAACGAAAACGAAACACGAAACGAAACAAAGACTTGTGGTAAGTCTAGAACTCGTCCTGAATATAAACCTCGCTGTTCTCTTGGTTTTCAAACATAATGATCCCAATGAGATACAAAAACAAGCATTTTCTATATTGTTCTATTTCGTATATATTCTCTATTATCTCCAATTCTGAGTGATTCGAATTCATAGCCAAGTTGTAAAAAATACTTACAGTTGGTTTGAATAATCTTGCAAAAGTAAGATATCTTTGAATCTCCTCCTAAAATATCAAATTCAAAAACTCTTTAAACATCAATTTATCCTAAAAGTACAAAAATCAAATACCAAACAAGTATCAAGCTAATACCAAACAAGTATATCCTTTTATCTACACACAACATGATTTTACTTTTTACTTTAGAATAAAGTTGTACAGCGCCTCAGAATATGTATTCATAGACTTTAGCATTTTATAAATGTATTATTATTATTATTATTAAGTGTCACGGCTGCACGCAAGCTAATACCGAACAGAAGCAGCTGAGTAGATTTGAGGGTCTCTTTCAAAAAATTAAAAAGATTTAGCACAAACAAAAATAGCTCCCCCGGCCTGGTTTAATCGGCCTAATGTTACCGGTCGTTTCACGCTCGGTGGCGATAATTTAATGTTTTAAAATAGGTTTATCATTTGAATTAACTTGGTTTGTATGTGTTACCCCCTGTAAAATAAAACTTAGATAGGATCCTGGCTGTTAAATGAAAATAAATCCGGGAGTGGATGGGTTAAAAATTACACGCAGATCAGAGTTCTACCTAAAAAATAATTTACGATATCTAACACAATGTAATGTTTCCTCGGTCTTTATTCTTAAACTATTAAATTCATAACACTAACCACAGAGTAGTATCGTTCAATAGATTCCTCAAGTCTG
>JAYJMH010016840.1:0-20996 GCA_036873815.1 Phacellophora camtschatica
AATCCAGTCGTTTGGCCACCTTCTCCCAACAACTCTCAACACCTCTGCACATCGTCCAACATTTTGACAAATGTTCAAAAAAAATCCAATGAAAAATCCAGTCCAAAAGTTTCTAAAATTTCTAAATTCTCATTGAAAAATTTTATTTTTCCAGGTGGAAATTGCGTACGATAAGATAAAAGTATACTTGCCCCAAGTCTATTTCTTAAATAAAAAAAAAATAAATAGCAAGAAAAATTAAATAATGATTCTACAGGTTAACAAATGCTCAATCCGAGAATGAATATATGCCACCTGTACTGTAGGAGCATAATGTATAACCGGACCGTGAGATCCTGAGACCCCTGATGAGACTCCTTGAATCATAAAGTTGGTAAAGTAAAAACTACCTCTCGATGTATCACAATTAAAATCTATTTTTTTGTCAATACGTCCCTTCTTTATGCACTGGAACTTTCATATAACGGAAGCCTGTCGAAACAGTGTTACTGTCCGTTGTAGAGAAGTGTCTGTTGTCTGGAGGTCTCATTTATTTGCAAAGATATGCCAGTAATATATGAGGAGCTTCATTATTGGGAGGTCTCCGTTAAAGGAGGCTTCATTATACACTGTATATGTTTGTACTTATCAGTGTAGTAAAGCACTGTATACCATTATAGTGTTTCAGTTCTGTCAGCTCGTGAGCCGGTCAATCCATGGTATTCTCTCCATTTCTAAGCTTGTTTATACCACGATTGCTATATAGTGCTTCAGTACTGTCATCCAGAGACGGAAATTGTGGAGGGGCAGGGGGCAAGTGTTAAGTTTTATTTGCCCACGATAATCACCGTGGGCATTAGAAATAATCGGAAAAGTTTCCTCCAGGAAATGCCTGCCCCACCATCAAAAGTCTGAATTTCCGCTCCTGCTGTCATCCCATCAATAATAATGAATAAATTGAAATACAGTGGAACCTACATATAACGGACACCTATGGGACCAGTGTCACTGTCCGTTGTATAGAGCGTATCCATGGTCTGGAGGTATCATTATTTTAAAAAGATATGACCCAGTAAAACTTTGGGACAAATATATATGCCCGTTGTTCGGAAGTGTCCGTTGTTGAGAGGTGTCCGTTAATGACCTTTCACTGTATAATAAATATAATTAAAAATTTTTTCTCATTGCAAATCCTTTATTGATATTTCATTTTGTGATACCTCTTGGGATGAGCCAAAACAAAGCTTGCAAAAATTGCAGTACGGACTTTTTCTAAAATTAGTTTATATTCTATTTACACGACCACGCAGTGACGCCCTTTTGAAACCCATGCAGACCTGTGCTTTGCAAATTAGAGCCACCTGCCAACATACATTCTAAAATGGCGATATATTTGCGTCCAGATCAAATGCATCCCTGTGTGATGTATCAGCATAAGATAACATAGATTCATTGTGACTATTGATTTTGCTTTTATTTGAAAACCGAGGTCCAGCTAATACTAGTTGATAGATCAACACCAACACACGAGTGTCTGAAATATTCAACATAAAATTGTTTTGCTAAGACTGGGCAATAGCAGGGTTACAATACCATTGTTTAAAAAAGCATTGTGAATGATTTTTATCTGCAGTGCAGTTATAAAACATGATAAATGTTATTTTGTAGGCTCGCAAAGGAACGTCACAAGTAAGCAAGAAGCATATGAACATTTTCGGTATGACTGTTTTGAGAAAGTTAAATTTTTTCATGAAATACCCTCTCTTGTTGTGTAAATCAGATGATTTTAGGATTTTGGTTAGGGCTTTGGCCAGACAATTTATTTTATGGATCTTCGAGTATTGAACGCTGTATGTCTAGATTTGTATATTAAGCGTGAGAAACGTTTTAAAATGACAATCTTCAACTCAACCCTTTCTTTTAGTATCTTAACCAAAATAAAAACTGCAGTTTAACTGACTAACCTAGCATCAATTTTTAACTTTTTGGCACACAATCTTACAAAATAAATTGAATCTGTAAGTATTTAAATTTTCATAACCAGCAAAGGATTATTACACGCTTCCTTTAGAGGAGCAACCTTTATTAGAAACGCCAGTCAGGTCAAATATTTTTTATTATCTCAGAAATTAATGACGTTAAGTAAAAAAAAAGTATGCAGGTGTTGAGCACTTGACCTGAAACACATTTTAAAGATGCTTTTGAGAAGGATGGGGGTAACAAATATGTAAAATAAGAACAGTTCCTAGTAGAAATAGGAATAAATTCAGACTGAAATTGAAGCTATGTGTTTTCACAAAAAATCATCCTGGAAGAGTTCTGTGGCTCAACGAGATAAAACGTGGGTAAATTAAACCGTTTAACAGCGAAATTTTTAACTCAATATTTTACATAAACATTTCTGTGCAATGTATTTGAGTGCAAACAATATTTAAGCTGTCCTATGCCCGAACAATCAAATCATTATGCTCGTATTTCAACGCATTGGTTATTTCATTCTCTTCCAGACATTTTGAAATTTTGATAAGCACCTGTTATTTTGAAACGTTTTTGTTTATCCTTGTAGTGCATGCTTTAAATGTTTTATAATTTGTGTCACATGAAAGTCCCGCCTTGAAGAAACCACTTTATATCGAACTCAGACCTTGAATTCTGACCAGAACAATAGAAAAACAATAGTTTAATGAAAAGAGAATAATAGCCTGACCGTAATGACGTAAGGACGTAAAATATTTCTGACATAAATTTTGCTGTTAAATTTTAAATCTATCACTAAAATTTTGACGAAAATGCAAGAAAATTTTGATAGAAATGCAAAATTAGGTTATCAGACTACACGTTTTTTTATAAGAAACACGGCTAAGGCTCCACTATTGAAAGTTTCTTTTTTTACCATTTTTTACCAATTTTTACTAGTAAAAGTTTCTTAAAAGTTTCTTAATTGTATATGGAAACTCAATTTTTTTTACTATGCATTCTTTTTTCGACAAAAACTGGGTATATATTGTACAGAATAAAAAGTCTCCACTGAATCAATCATCTAACATCATGTCCACTCCATTAAAATCATTAAGCATTACGTAATCTTCACTAAACATTTCCAAGTGTCTAAGCAATTTTTCATTCACTAGTAAAAGTTTTTTAAATTTTCATGGGTTTCACCAGTGAGTTTCTCTTAAAAGAAGAACGAGTAAACTTTGCTCACGAAACTCAATTTAAAATTTAAAATGCAATACCTACATAGGTTCATAATTTTACAATTGCGGCTTTAATAATATAAAATTTGATTCTAAAGCATTTTCTTGTTTAACCAGAGTGTGCAAATTTGCTTTTGCAGATGGGTCATAATCTGGCACCTGTTGTCCTACTAATTGTATTCACCTGGCATGAAACGACTTGCCAGTTTTGGCTCGTAATGTTTTGTTGCATAATCAATCATTCTCGTTCTAGGTCTGCATCGTTGCATAATTGCATGGAAAAAATTGTCACAAGCAACTCATATTTGGATTTACAGTATTGTACTACTTATCGTAGTTTGTGGAAAAGTGAAGGAGAAAACTTGTAATAATTCTTAAAAAAAACTCATATTTGGATTTATTTTATTGGATGACCTATGGTAGTTTTGAAAAGCCGAAAGAGACAATCTTGCAATAATCAGTACCAAATAATAAACATCTACTTTAGATTCGTCAGCAAAATGTCTGTTAATGTTGAGAATAATGACGCAGTAACAATTAAAAATACTGACAGTCTGAAAATGGCAGATAAAATTTATGAGCATAGTTCAGTTGCGGAGACAACGAAATCGAATACTCACAGAAAGGACACAAAGGATTCTGGGTATGGTGACTCTTCATACGATTGTGAAGAAGATCTTCAAAATTTGCCTGATTGGTGCCGCCAATGCATCATGGGAAATGAAGAAGCTTATTCATGGGACAGGCTTAGTGTTAGAGATGCATGGTCAGCAATTGCTGAAAATAAGGCGGATTCTTTTGAGGTTGAGATTCAAGATCGCGAAGGTGAAAATGAAAATGAAGTTGACGAGGAAGCTACCGTTGAAATACAAAAGGATTTCCAGCCTCCAACAAAGGTTTGATTTGTGTGTATAATGATCTGCAATAATTACGTGGAGGGTTTTTGTTGTCCCATTAAAGTAGGAAACTCTCTTCAGGTAACCGTTGAACCTTTTTCTTTAAACAAATCTCCAATTACTCTTTTTTTCTCCATGAAACCAAGTAGTAAGGAACTAGTACTGAGAGTTAAAAATCTAAACAATTTTCAGTACTGAGGCCCTGTATTTAAGAAACCGCTGATAAGAGACTTCTAGCCTTTGTTTCTCTTGGAATAACAACATGGTAGCAATAGAAAATATTTTTAAACAGTGGGGCTCGAGCTGAAAAATCAGTTTCTTAAATGCATGGCCTTGCTGTAATTTTTATTTTGTTTGAGAGACAATGATGAATGCAAAAGCGAAAGTAAATTGAACATTGACCTTTTCAAAGCCTGCATAATTTCAAAACAATACGTCAAATTTGCCACCAACCAGTTTGCTACCACAGCTGTTGTTTTGTGTAAACACATACCTACCAAATGGCCCAAAAAAGTGTCCCAACACTCTCAAAGTTGCTTTGGAGGAGCTTTTTTGATAGTTTTTGCTTCACGTCTATTTCGTCAAATCAGTAAAAAAAATTAAAATAAGATAAAAATATATCCCTGCGGAGATGATTTTTCTGTGGAGGAGAAAATGAGGAAAGAAAACTGCAAAATTTTCTTTCCTCGTTTTCTCATCCGTAGAATATTTTTCTGCCGCCGGGACATATTTTTGTCTAATCTAACTTTTTTTATAATTTAACAAAATAGACTTAGAGCAAGACTACATTGTTTTAAGAGGCATCAACTTAAAGTTTGATGCTTTGTTTGCCAAAATCTACTAAGTAATCCCTGAACTATACCAAAAAGAAAGCCAACGTTGATTGCATTATGTAGAATTTTCAGCAGATTGCAGCAACGGGAATCCTCTATTTTTTCGTTTCATTGCGTATAACTCGGTGATATTATTGGGTAGATTCTGCAGACAAGGTATCAAACTACAAGTTAAAGCCTCTTATATCGAATTCAAGAAAAACAGAATCATCCAAACTAAATCTACTCCACAGCAACTTTGCAAACATGGTGACATTTTTTGAGACACCCAATACTGAATCTTGTTGTTTATTTTGAATTGTTTTTTCTAGCCCGTGAAACGACATCGCAGAATTACACCTGTACCTTTATCTACACCCGTAAAGCTTTGTAAGTAAATACATTTTTGCAAGAATTATACATAGCTTTAGTATTGTCAAACAGCAATATTCTTGTGTAGTGGTATGTGTTTCGAGCGAATGTATTCGTTGTTGCAATAGTTCTAAATCTTTCAGAATTGTTACAGTTTTTATAAAAAAGCGAATATAACTGGTTGCACTAATTTGATTATATTGTAACATGAAGGCATGTAACTATCTTTAGATAAAACGCTTTCCTTTAGAGCTTGTTATCAGGTGGTTGCCATATTGAAAGACGAGGATGAAAATGATCGCTTTCCAAACAATGTTTGTCTTTCATACTATTTGTACAAATTGCCTTCTTTCGTTTTAGGCCTAAGCCCCAAAACTGACTGCTTATTCGTAGAAGAAGAAGATGCTGAGGATATTCAACTGTACAACTCAGACGATGATTTTGTAGATCAAGGATTCTTTCCATCCATTTCAGATGTAAGTGTTAACATATCTATGTTGTTAGTTTTTCGTGGGCTATTTTTGGGAAGTTCTGTAAAGAAACCAGTTACGCCGGAGCAATGAAAGCTGGGAAAATAGAAGCAAGACAACAATAAATTAAATCAATATAGCTCAGACAAATTTTTAGTGTCAATTCATCCAAAAAAAAGAATGATACGACTGAAGAACAACCACGTATCTGTTTTAATGGAAAGTAAAATGGGTCGTTCAATGGGTTTAATTGTAAAAAAAAAGTTACTATGTGAAATAGAATTGGTTATGAGGCACTTTTGCCTTCTGCCCTTAAATTGCAGGGTTGCTGTCTCTCCATTGCTCCTCTCTGATCATTAATGAAAGTATGCTTTCATATGCCAACAAAAAAGTTGAAGGGAGAAAAGAAATCTGGAAGGAGAAGAGAGAAATCACAAAATATTGATGTAAACCTCTCCTGTTTCCACCCCCTGTATAATCTTACAATTGATTTCTGCTGTTTCGAAATATTATGTTGGTCCATACACGTAAAGAGCGGCAGTGAAGATGACTTATTTTCGCTGTACTTTGGTTTTGCTGTTACACCGCAACGAACAGTGGTTTCTCCTTACTTTGACCAGTAACGTTAAAAATTGCATCACGTGCATACTATTCTCGTTTTTGCTACGAGAAATAGTTTCTCTTAAATTTGAAAAGAAGCTGTGGTTGACAAACATCTCAGAATTGGCTTTCTTATGATCAAGTAACTTCCGTATATCTTGATTTCGCAAAGCAAGGTCAATAACAAATTTTTTAAAGAGACATCAGTTTAACTGAAAAAAAAGCGTAGCAACAATAAATGTACATAATCGTGCTAATTTACTTAGAATATTTACTGCTCTTTAGTTGTTTTACATAAGGTAATACATTAATATTGGCATTAACACATTTGTTCCATTTTCTTCAGAGTCCAAGAGAAAGTCCGCAATTTATTCGTAGACATCAAGATACAGTTAAAATTACAGGTAACATGATTAAAATCACCATCGATGAATTTTTTTTTTAAATTGCTATATTTAGATTCTGCTTCAATATTATGAACAGCCACTATTAAGATTCATACAATCAAATTCTGGAAACACCTGCATAAATCATTTTTGATCATTTTGAAGAAAGAAAGCGGCTGTTCATATGAGGATTTTTAAATATGAGAAGATCCATTCATTAAAATTTATGTTTTGCTCTTAGCAGCTACATTGCCGTTGCCGTGGAATCGTTCGCAAACATGAGATTTCTAAATGTTGGAATCTTGAAAGGATTTTAAGAGCGCGTTTACATAAGACCCGAATTGAAACTCACGCCGACTTGAGATCTCAAACCAGTCTGAAATTCGTTGAGATCAAACCGGTCAAACCGGTCTGCTAATTTGTGTAGCGTTTTCTTGATGATTTCAAACCAGTTTGAGTTAAGGCTAACGCATCAATGCGCATGCGATGCAAAAACCAACCCCAAGATGCAGTTCCATTTCTTTCTTAAAAATTAAGTACGCCCCAATCTGGAAAAAATTCTGTTTTCATGTGAATTTCATTCCGATTTGAAAACTCAAAACGGTTTGAAAAAGGGAATTGAACTCAGATCGACTAAAGTTTCAATTCGCCCTCTCTCATGTAAACGCACGCGAGATTTGAATGGGGTTTTAATAGACCCCGAATTGAACTCAAGTCTACTTGAATTTCAGATCAGTCTGAAAACTCTCATGTAAATGCCCTCTAAGTATGGTTGCTTGTATGCGTAGTAGCTAATTTCTGAAATAATTATTTTATGAATATCTTTCGAACGGAACATCTTAGTTTTTAAAAGTATTTACCAAAAATTCAAAACTTCGTGCTCAGGGATATCTTAAAATGAAACACCCTTGGTTCCCACTTCAATTTTATGAGCATTCATTGGCCCAAACAAAATAATAGGATTTTTAAACAACTAAAGAATTTTATAAAACAAAAGATTGTGGCTTCGAGCATAACAGTACGACTTGGCTTTTGTTTATCGCGATTAGCTTGGCTGTATGGAATGTGTGAAATCTGTTGTTTAAAGTGGCAAATCGCATTTCTATTTTAAAGAGTAGATATCACACTTCTGAGCGCTCTCAACCAAATCAAAATAAACAAATGCTGCAAAACTTTAGACGTTTGTCTTTTGCTATCAGGATTAGCTTGGCTGTGTAGAAGGTGTGAAATCTGTTGTTTAAAGTGGCAAATGCATTGCTATTTTAGGAACTGAATCTTGTTTTATAACTTGTGTTCACTTAGTCTTTTTGGCGCCAATCACCTGAACCGCCAAAATTCTCATCACGTGATAAAGAATCTTGTTTTACAAAATTATTTTTTGTTGATCTGACTCGACTATCTATTGTTTTCTTTTCTTGATGTCGCATAAATTAAAAATTATCCTGCCAAAAAAATCGAGGTAAATACAAGGGGTATTTTTTCTCTGAAAAATTGCTCTAGGGGTGAGGTTAAATATTTAGTCACCTAATTTTCCTACTTCTTTCATGCCTTGCTCCGTATTTGCTGTTTATGTTCAACCACTCATTGACCTGATTTGTTTGGTTTAATTCATCGGCAAGAGGCTGTTTGCATGTCAAAGGCGTTTTGTATGTTCGTGCAGTTATGTTGATGTTTGTGTATCCTAGTATTTATCTCCATCTCAACCGTTTTCAGAATTCACATTCTTTTGAATCGAAGAAAACTTCACTGCTAAACCATAGTCATAAGAAAAACTTATGATAATGGCTAAACCTACCGCTTTCGGAATGTGGTATTCTATTTGTTTCAGAAAAATTTCTCTGCGGATCTTACCGTTTACAGGATTAAGAAAGTAGCAGGACAAATAGAATAGTATTACTAGAAGAGTACATGTGTTTTCCGTTCTAAATAATGTTTACATTTTGTATGTTTGTGAATTTAATGCTGTCAGCTGTCAGCAAATGCTGAAAGCATGATTACAGAAAACATGCAGAAAGCATGGAAACAAAATTAGCTGTTGCTTGATTGCATGGTTAAAAGTGACTCGGTTTAAAGTGACAGGTCAGGTCGCTAGGTGTTGGGTGTTGATTTCGGCAACGTCTTATTCAAGAGAAGAATATCCAATAAACCTGTGTCTTTCGGCGAAAGTTGTAATATGATTTGAATCTTATACATTCGTTTCCGCGCAAGGAAAACGTGACGCAGATGTTTTTGATGCCATTGCTTTTAAAATCAAAGCTCGAAAGACAGTTATATTTCAACATTTCATACAATTATAATCTACAGGCCAGCTGCTTTCGGCTCTTAGTGACGCTTATTGATCATTTTTGCAGAAAACGCTGAAATGGAACGCCGAACGGACCTTAAACCAAGGATCTCTTTATCAAGATGCTACAATGAGGCTGCACAATTGGATCTGTCTCCTGGGGTCGTAAGAAGAAATAGACAAGAATTGTCGAGCAACCGAAATGCTGAGTCAAGTAAGCTTTTTGTTTTGCAAATCATGTTTGTTGCGTCCTTGTTGATAGTTTCAAGACCTCGTCCCTTAATAACATGCAATTTTTCATACCTCATCTTATTTCTGTTTCCATTCCCTTCCCACCAAAATTAATGACCGCTCCCTAAACGATTTTCTGTTTTTATATTTAGCAGTGAAAATTTACTTTCTTATTGAATCTATTTTCATTGATATACTTTTACATTATATCATTATATGTGCATTATTTCAAATGCAGTAGTCTAGTCTCAAAATTTTAATCATATCGATTCTCAGAAGACAAATTGAATTGTTATTACAACATTGTAGAAGCGAAACAAGCATGATTCCAAGATACAGTAATAGTATATTCCCCCCCCCTTTTTTCTCTCCTTTTTTTGCTGTTATTTTGGCGAAAACCTAAAATGCTTGGAATTTCAGGGTGGGAAACCATGCAGTCAACTTAAAATCATTTGCATTAAATTATTGAATTCTGACTATGGGTTTGCATATCAACGCAGCAAGATTTGAAGATCAGGAGAGCTCTTGCATGGAGTGCACTACATGGCATGAAAAAAGTCAGGAAATCAGGGATGAATAGCAAGCTCAAGAAACGTCCTTTTGTAGCAATCATTGAGTCAGTGCTCCTGTATGGGTCTGAAACATGGACATTGATAGCACAACAAGGGAATACTATGGTGTGCACACACGAATGCTGCTAATGACACTAAATGTCAGTTTGAAGAACATCAAAAACATAGACCTCTACGGGGCCTCTACGCAGACCTCTTGAGAGTGACAGACAAAATACGGGAAAGAAGGATAAAAGTAGTCGGACATTGTGTTAGGCATCCAGGGCTAGCAGCAAACGAACTAATTTTGTGGGTCATCTTATAGGAGCCAAAGAGGGGCACCACCAGATGGGAGAGAAAACATGCAGACTTTTTGGACCCGCTGTGACACGATGCGGGAGCCAGCAGTACTGCAGAACTGAGGACCCTAATGCTTTACAGGAATGGGTGGAGAGGATCCACCGATTATTTCGTATCTTTCATTCTTTTTCTATTTTTCTCTCCTTTTTTTAGTTTTCTTCCTTTCTTTATACTTTTGTTTCCTCGACTTTTCGTTCATCCAAATGTTTCACCCAATCTCGATCTTTATTCCATAATCAAGGTTTCTTCACTAAAATGGACAAGGACCAACATGTAGGAAAACATTCGCCTCCCCCCCCCCCCTAAAAATAGGTTCATTGTCAGTTAAAACAGATAAATATTCATCCTTTGCGTTGAACAGGAAAATCTTTACCCACGGTCAAGCAAAAAGTCGTATCTCAGCCCTTGAAAATGGAGGAAAAAATTTGCGAGGAATGAATGAATGGTAGTTTTATATACAGAGGGATATCTATGTAATTCATGTTTTTTACCTTGCATTTCCGATCCGAAGTGAAATTAGTTTTAGATTATATTGAACACGTCGAATTACCTTTAAATTGAATTTTTAACAATAACTTTTTTGATGGCATTTTTATATTGTTTGTGCATATTTTTCACTGTTTTTATATTTTGAAGAATCGAATTACATTTTGAAAAATACTATTCGTTGATCCATTCATAAAGAAAACATTCTTTTAATTTTCAAAAGACAAAATTTACTTTTCGTCAAAGATTTTCGGAAATTATATTTATTCGTCATTAATTATGCATTGCAGTATGAGTGGTTTCGAAAACTCTGCGGACCTGATTAAACGCTCATATAATTATTAAATAAATATTAATTTTGGAAATCTGGGAAAATAGCAAAAAATCAAAATTTTGAAGGATATTAAAGACAAACAACCACTTGAATTTCTTTTTACTCTAATTTGCAGAAAAATTATTAGAACGTCATAACTGATTTTTACAAAAGGTTTTTGTCTTGCAACTGGTTCAGAGAGCCAAATTCACACCAAAACACTTGAAAATAATTAAATTGTTCAGATCCTCAGTTGCTATACAAATTTGTTAATTTATATTTAGGTATATTTGTCACATTGTTACATTAAACAAGAAATGTTTTGCATTTTTTGATTGTATACACGTTTTTATTTGTAAAGAACACCTTTTACAAGGAAATCGAGGCTGAGATTACCAAAAGGAGGCTGAGATTACCAAAACAAGAACAACTTTTAAGGAACTGCTCAGGCTGAACATTAAAAAAGTTAAATTTAGAAATATGAAAAAAACACACTATGCTTTTATTTCGATGTTTTTCATTCTAACGCAACTACTTATATACCATGAATGTACAAAAACTGACCAGATATTTTTTTCACTGTACTATTTTGAATCATATGTAGGGTTGCAGAGCCACATAAATGTGGAGGATTCTTATTTTTTTAACAGGAAACTGGTAAGGAGCTTATTTACAACTTGTAAAGAACATAAGTGCCTCATTTACAAAAACAATTAAGGAACTCCAGCCTCAGACTCAGATAACGATCCTTACATAAAAAAGCATAGTTTGCCTAAGTTTTTATCATACATTTCTCATCATCAATGTAATTGAATTGAGTTGTAATGACTTTCTAATTAGCGATATTATTTTTAGGCTTTCCTGTGACGGATGAGTCTGCTCATGGATGTTCAAGATTGCATTTGAGTGCAAAAAGCAAAAACGATGTTCCTTTGCATTCACCAGATTTAACAAAAAGACGAAACAAGTCTCCACTGGTACCAGGTTTGTACATTTCGTTTTCTCAACCCTTTCACCCCTGAAAAAGTCATATGTCTCAACGATAAGCAACGTAAAACGCAAAATTTCTAGGAGGTAAATACCTAAATATAAATTAACTTTTTAGAATTTAGACTGCCATCATGGAAATTTGTGAAAATTTTGAGATATTGCATTTTTAATTTTTTTTATATTGATTCTGCTAACCAAATTTAGTGTCAGAATCAGTTTTTGCATTTCTACATTAGCCTGCGTGCAAACTCTATTCAGCAAAGTAGTTTTGTATGTGAATAGAGCTTTGAGGCTACGTGTAGGCTGTTCTACATACTTTGGTCAAAGTTACAGCAAAACATTTAAATTTATCATTTAAGTTAATTTTTGGAGATTTGACCTAATATCATTTTTACAGTCAATGCTCTTACAAAGCTCAAAGTTCAAATCTTTGTGCTGTACATCTGTAACTTTGATCAAAGAGTATGTATAGATGCAAAAATTTGTTTTCACGCTAAACTTTGCATGCAGAATCTTATTCAAGAATCAAAAATTCAATATCTCAAAAGTTTCGTACAATTTTCACAATTGCAACATTGGCTTGAAAAGAGGGGTTGCAGATATTTCAACGTGGGTTTATGTTTTCTTGAAGCACGGGTAATATTTTTCGTATTTTTGTTTAGGCCAATAATATGCCTTGTTGGCAACATTTATCTCGTAATCTGTTTGCTATGCTGTTGCCAATCTCAGGGGGGGGCGGTAACGCCCTATCTAAATATGGGTACGATTTCTAAACATGGATACGATTTTCATCTACAGTTGATTATTTCGAATCAATCGATCAATCAATCAGTCAGTCATTCCTTTTTGAACCAGCAGAAGAACAAGATAACAGCACTGATGTAAGTAAACGTTATCGTATGATGCTTTCTTCTTTCAAACATTTTTATTATTGATAATATTACTTTTTGAACTTTTTGAATATTACTTTCATAACAAGTTTGCGTTTCCATTGAGAGTTCGAGATAGCTGGGTTAAAACTGAATTAATTTTTCTTATAGTAGGCCAAAACTAGTGAAAAATATAAAAACAAAAATATAAACATATTCTTTATCTATCAAGAAATAGTTTAATCTAGCATTGCCTTTTCACAATCATGAGTTTTTGTTATCATTATTTTTTAATCAATTTGCGAAGTTAATAATTAATATGTTTTTATTAAGGGATTTAGCTAAAGCCTCTCTGTCTAAATTTTTGAATTTTTTTCTACAAAAAATACAAACTACGCCATACCACAAGGATTACGTTTGGGACTTGCGCAATTTTTTTCATTTGCGAAAAACCATTTGCTTATTTAAATTGTGTATTTTTCTTTAATTAACGGAAATATTTTAAATATAGCACTCTGAGTCGCTCGTTAGAACATAATGTTTGGAAAAAATGTTCATTCAAAAACCAAGCCATTCATGTTCATTAAAAACAAGGCCTATCTGGGGGCCGCTTGGGCATGTCAGAAAGGACATAGTAAAGAAACACAATCACAAGAATTAAATCGGCCCGTTGTAGGAACAACATTGTTCATGTTTTAAAACCCATGGTTTGACCAGGAGGGCCCGATGGGAAAGGTTTGCTATGTGTTTTAATTTCCCTCACAGTGTAATTTTTTGGTTTTGTGTTTTAATGCCATGATCACAAATATCAACTATTTTCGAAAATTGAGGACGAAAAACCACTTATAGTCAAGGCTGTTAGCATCAAAATTTGAATGAATTGTTCAAAATGTGATATAAGCATGAAACTTGGTAAGGGTGCACAATTTGACACGCTGAAAAAGATAGGATGCAGACCCCAACTCAAAAATGCTCCCTTGTACTATTTTTTGACAGGTAAATCGGATCCAGGCCTCTTTCGGGGTTTTGCCATAACTTAGATGTAGAAAGCGATATAGGCATGGAACTTGGTAAGGGTGCATGATTTGACACGCTGCAAAAGATAGGATGCAGACGCCAACTCAAAAATGCCTCCTTGTACTATTTTTTGACAGGGTACTTAGATCCAGGCCTTTTTGCCGTTTTTGCAATAACTTAGTTGTAAAATTGATACAAACACGACAATTGGTAAGGGTACACAGTTTGATATGCTGAAAATTATAGGTCCCGTGTACTGCACACCAGAGATAAAAAATAAAACTTTTTGGCGATTTATCAATTGTGATGTGATGTTTCATTCGCATGATTTTTAACGTTTCATTCGCATGATTTTTAAAATGAACAAATCAGAATTACCATAATGGAATTAGCATAATTTCTCTCACATTGATGTTCAAGGCGTCAGTGGACGATGCAACATGTCAAAAAATATTTTGAATTGTGCAAATTTCGCTATTGTATTGACAGTTTCTAATCCCTTTAACTAATTACAAAATCTTTTCAACTTAAATTCAATCAGTGAGACTGGATTTATTACGTACAACCCTGTAAAATCAAGGTTATCATCAGACATGTTTTTGTTTCAGTGGAACTTTCATATAACGGCGGTAGAAAGGTGACCGTTGTCTGGAAGTGTCCGTTATTTGGAGATGTTCGTTAATGGAGATTTCGCTGTAATTACCTAAGCATTCGAATTCATTCACAAAAGCTATTTCCATATTCTATTTTTAAAAAATCGTTTTTCTTGCTCAAACATAGTTTTTAACAGTGCTGGGTAGTTTCTCCGCAAAATAAATCAATGGTGTAACTAAATTTTAAACTTGAATTCAAACCTGTAGATATTAATATTCAATCCAAATTATGATTTTAAATTTTGATGACGGAATTTTTAATTTCTTGTTTTTATCTTCGTCTTCTTCATATTTCACAGAGCTACTGCGAAAAATCGATGCTTGAAGGTTTGTAAATAATGCTTCAACTATTCATTATAGTTTAGTTTTGTATACTATTTGCATTGTAGTGCAAAACACCCCCCAGTACTGAGCAAATTGTGTACAAAACGAAACAGTGCAGAAGGACTAACAATCCACCTTTTTAAGATAAGGCTGCCATTATGGAAATTTATCAACATTTTTAGATTCTAGAAGTAGATTCTACGAACAAATTTAGTCTGTCAGAACCAAATTTTGCAATTCCACATTGCATTTCTATATTTCTATAAGTTGTCATTTTTATGGTCAAAGCTCTTCTTTATATTTTATTCCTACTTTAATTGTTCTTATTCCACCTGTCTTACATACCGTGTTTTTAGAATTTAGGACAGGTGAAATGAGAAAAATTGAAGTGGGAATAAAATATAAACTTTACTTTTCCTAAAGTTCGTGGAAAAATCTTATATCTTTACATGACTATAAATGTTGGCAAAAATACAGATAGAAATGCTAAAATTGGTTCTGAGAATAAAATTTGTTTGCAGGATTTATTTGAAGGAACAAAAATGCAATATTTGACAAAATAAATTCAAATGGAGGAAAAATCTATTTGACAAAGAAATTTTTAAGAAGTTGAATACCCCCTAGTCAGTTATAATTTTGGTGAAGGCCCTCTTTTTAAAGCTAAAATGTTTTGCAGACATTTTAGGCTTCTAAAATTTGCAAGGCCCCACAATTTCTCTTCCATCCCCCCTCGCCATACTCAATGACCGGTGCCTTAACTGCTTTACTTTGTAAGACAGATGTTCTTTGTAGCGTGTCTTTTAATGCGAAAGGAATGAAATGAAAATAAAAAGAATGCATTTTATTTCTTGTAGTGGAAATAGAGAACCAAGGTGGTAAAACTTTTCAAGAACAATCAAGTTCAATGTTGCCAGATTGGATGAAAGTAGCAAACACAGGCGATGTTGAAATTGACATTGCAAAAAAAGATGAAAAAGATGAAGTTTCGTATCTTGTTCTGCAAGAGGCTGAGCCCAGTATCGAACTGGTACGATTTATGATCTTGTAAACAGGAGAAGGGATCTAAATAGTGTGGTTAGGCCTTGCTTTTACACTAGGCCTTATGGATCCGTTCTGGTTCAGATCTTCTATCCGTTCCAGTTTGGGGGTTTTTTCAAAGTAGTTTTTCATCTGGATCTAATCAATTTTAGTCCTCGTATATTTGGATTCGTTCTCGTTTATACAGAATTTATGTTAAAGTATTGCGTGGACAGGGTTTTACCGTTGACATTAATTTCTGTTGAGCTTGTTAAAACATGGAACATTTATAAATATTTTAGAACAGAAACAAATAACTTAAAATATATCAATAGGTTTTTTACATTTTATTTTTTTATTAATTTTTTTATTAATTTTTTTCCTCAGATTACTTCCCATCGACATTGTTCCATTAAATTTTCTGTATTTTTTTTAGAGAAATCAAGACAAGAAATTAAATAGTTCAAGGTCAACAGAAACTAATTGTAAGTACTTTATTGAAAATATAACGAGACATTTTTACTTTTTTCTGTATTGCTGGAACTAGTTTTGTAAAATATGTCCAAACATTTACAAAGCTGCTACGGAGGAGCTTTATTTTCGATGATTTTGTCAAAATCCCTGAGCCATGCTAAATGAAATTCAATTAGTATTTTCATTAGATTGCTGGATCAGAAATTCTCTATTTTTTTATTTTTTCTATTGAGTATTATCAAACTATAAATGGAAGCAATTACTATTTAATGGCATATAATAGCATATTTATTATTCAATTTACGGATATTTATTAATCATTAATTGCCGCCACACGAATCCGAATTATGAAATCTAAAGGCTCCTCCACACCGCTTTGCAAGCGTGGAACATTTTTCTGGGCAGTCCCCGGCTGTTTTTCACAACTTTTCCACAAATTTGCATTTTTATTTGAAAGTGGCTTTTAGTAACTACTGTATAAATTTTTGTGGTTATTTTTGTGGTGACCAAATTTTCTTAATGTCACTTAGTTTAAAAATAAGTTATGGATTTTTGTAACAATACCCTTGAGATAACCTTTTGTAGACTTTTTTGTAGACTTTTTTGTTATGTGGAAGGACGTTTTGACTGATCTGTCAACATTTTTTACTTTTAGACATTGAAAATCAACGGAAGATTGATAATGAAATAAAAAAACTATATAATCAGCCAATGAAAAATGAGGTTAGCAAAATTTATGTTTTAAAATAATGAATTTGACATACTGGGATGGGTACCAAGATTTACCGAGAATTTTACTTAGAATGTAGGAGTTGGTTCTAACTAGCTTGGTAGATATCGTTCTATAAATAAAGGATGTGTTGTGCTCCTTTTTTTAATCGGAGCTTTAACCAACTATATATTATATTGTGGGCAGCGTCTCCCTGGGTTTGACAGTGTAGATTAGTCTAAGGCCACATGTCAGCTATGTAGTTACATGGATGCTATGTTACGTGCTTTTTAATTTTGTATTTATTGTTTATTTTAATGAAGATAAAAAATTTTAAAATTTTAAAAAATTACAAAACGAAATCTTTCCCAGGCCGTTTCCGAAAAAGTTCATCCTGCCACTAGTATGATCTCAGTGCTAAGGCACAGAGGCAGAAAATTGGTTTTTCTTTTGGGGGGTCAAGCAGAGCCGCCTCATGGGGGTGTAGAGGTTGCGACAGCCTCCCCCCTGGAAATTTAAAACGGTATCTATTCGGTAATTTCACCTCGTCTTGCATTTCATTATGAAAATTTATAATTCTATTTGGAAAATGTTTTGTGACACCCCCCCCCCCCCCCCTTTGCTCAAAAATGTCTCAGACAGAGGCCCAAACTTTCCGAAAACGAGTTCAACATGACGTTTTTACCGATAATTTGGCAAAATGTATTCAAAAAACATTTTCATTCATTTCTTTCAGGGAAAAAAGCAGAAAAGGAATCGAAAGTTAACTCCTGCTAAAGCAGTAAGTCCTTCTTTAGGTAAGAAAAATTGTTTCTATAATCACATTATTAAAATTGATTAAAATTTTTGCCAATATTTTATTTTTTTTATTTTTTGATAGGCCATATGGCTGGCTGAAAATATTAAGAAAATAATGAAACATCACGTTGTATACATGTATGAATTAATTTTAAATTATTAGCAATATTGATTAAATTATTAACAATAAAAACTGTTTAGCAATCCACATTTTTCATATAAAACGATCTTTAAAAGGAAGGCGAGGCTGAGATGTGGTCAAATGTTTTTGGAATCTCAGAAATTATTTTTTTTTAAGTACGAAAAAAAATATGCGGGCGATGAGCAATTGACCTGAAATTCATTTTAAACATGTTTTTGAAAATGGTTACCAGCCTCGGTTACCAATTTTTGAGAATGGTTACCAGTTTTTGAGGATGGTTACCAGTTTTTGAGAATGGTTACCAGTTTTTGAGAATGGTTAACATTGAGAATGGTAGGGATGGTGGCAAGTTTTTAAAAATCAGCCCAGAAGTAAGAACAAATCCAGGCTGAAACTGGAGTTGGGTGTTCTTATAAAAAAACTTGTAAATTGAATCTATTTTCGTGTATCTTTTCTATTGCAAAGCGTTAGTGATAAAAATATTTCTGATTGGCTCATTGATTATTTTGTATTCCGGTTAGAATCTAGGTTAACAATTAAAATATTAATTGGTTTTGATTGATTGATTTGATTGATTTTGATTGGTTTGATTTGATTTGATTGATTTTGATTGGTTTGATTTTTTTTTCAGAAAGATTAGCTGACTTTCAAAGTCAATTTTTGCAAAATTCTTTGGCAGAAAGTGACGAAGAACAATACACTTGAAGTTACTGCAAATACTCGCCACGTTTTCAGAAAGAGTGAAATAGTTACATGAAGGCAGCCGATGGCACTTCGCCAAAGGTTATTCGTTGTTGGTCTATTTTCTTTTTTAAACTTGTATCTGCGATTTGAAGTCAATGGAATTTATCATCAAGCCAGTTAAAATTTTTACTGTGAATGTTTGTTTGTTTTGGCGATTTTGATATCGATTTTGAAAAAGATTCAAACTTATTTCAAGCTTCGAACTTATGTTGAGTCAAATTCGAACTTATGTCGCGAACTTAAGCTTCGAACTTATGTCGAGTTTTCAATTGCAGTTTGGGTTTGGGTTTTCGAGGGACAAATTTCCTCAAGAAGTTTGTCCCATAAATAGGAGAAAAATAGAATGATAGTAGATACCAGGAGGACCAACCTCGTCTCTAAGGATATTATTGCTCCTTTGAAACTGGAGTTTTCATAGAAGTTTAGGAATATTCAATATATTTGATTCATATGTCATTGCAAAACGTACACAAAGTTTATTGTTCCGAGGAAATTTTAGCACTTTCAGAGATATGACATATTCTTATATACCTGGTGTCCCAGAAAATGTCAATTGGCTCGTGGCATTTGATATAAGAGATTTAGAACTAAAGTTTGATACCTTGATTGGTAAAATCGCTGAAAGATGCCCAATAACGATATAAATTTAGGTATTCCTCGAAACCAGAAGTTGGTCTATGTAGCGTTTCCTCAAAACAGTAATATCAACAACTAAGCTTCTCCACAGCTGTTTTTCAAACGTGTAGCAGTTTTATTTGGACACCCGATAGGAGCAAAGCTTGTTTCATCATTGCCAAGTCTGAACTGTAATTGTTTTGACTGTTGTTTCCAAATTTATTAAAGCATTTCACAAAATTATTCGTTTGAAGTCTTAGAGGAGGCCTAGACTATACCTTATGTCTTGTGAGTATGTATCTTAACATATGTATGTATACTGCAGTGATCCTGGATGGTGGTTTTACTGGTCCATGCTCAAAGATGTTAATACAGCTATTCTATTAAAAAATGGCAGATATAAAATTAGATGTCACCAATGAAAGTGACCAATTAAAATAAATGTAAATAAGGTTTATTTGCGTATTTATGATGTTTAAACTAAACGAATTATTGGAGAAGTATATTATTGAATGGTAAGAGAATCGTTCGTTTAAAATGATACGAAAGCTTCACTTTTTGGGTCAAGAGAAATTCCTGTTTGAATGGACGTTTTTGACAGTTGGGTGTTTCAAGTGTGATTTTTTACCCGAAAGCCATTTTACCCGAAAAGTGGCTACAGCAAACTTGCTCTTAAGAAATTACCATATTTCCCCCGCATAGGACGGTCTTGGGGGGCTAATTTGAGGTAGAAAAGGCTGGTTTCCTTTTTTTGAGTGCTTATATCCGTATATAAGCACGCAGAAAACAGGAAATAGGTAAATCAAGTTAGAAAAAAATTACAATTATTTTTTGGCTCCCCTGTTGTTATAGCGTTCCCTGCAAATAAATGGTGCAATTAGAGCCTTACTTTTCTCAAATTGGCTAATTTTCGGTAAGAATTATAAGCTTATAGCCTTAGGCTTTGGCTGAAAAGGTAGCTTTTCAAACTTGACTCCTTTTTGGTTAGAATGGTAAGGTTACAGCCTTACATCTTGGCTGAAAACAGGCTTTTCAAGATTGGTAAATTTTGGTGAAATGGTAAGGTTAAAGCCTTACATTTTGGTTGAAAAAAAGCTTTCCAAGAGTGCCTCAATTTTGGTCACAATAGTAGCGTTAGGTTATAGCCTCACATTTTGGCAGAAAACAAGGCTTATCAGCATTGACTCATTCTTGGCCAAAAATGGTAAGGTTATAGCCTTACATTTGCCTGAAAACCAGGTTTTTCAAATTTGGCGTATTTTTGATCACATTGGCAAGGTTATTGCCTTACATTTGCCTGAAAACCAGGTTTTTCAAATTTGGCGTATTTTTGATCAGATTGGTAAGGTTATTGCCTTACATTTGGCTGAAAACCAGGTCCTTCAATATTGGCAAATTTATGATCAAATTGGTAAGGTTATAGCCTTACATTTGGCTGAAAACAAATAATTTTTAATTTGTAGACTTCGTCGGTAAAATTGTAAGGTTATAGCCTTACTCAAAACGAGGCTTCTCTAATTTGTAGACTTCCTAGGTAAAATTGTAAGGTTATGGCCTTACTTTTAGCTCAAAACAAGGCTTTTCCAATTTGTGGACATTTTTTATTAAAATTCCAAGGTTATAGCAATATTTTTAGCTCAAAACGAGGCTTTTCTAATTTGTAGGCTTTCTGGGTAAAATTGTAAGGTTATTGCCTTACTTTTGGCT
>JAYJMH010016851.1:0-20989 GCA_036873815.1 Phacellophora camtschatica
CTAATTTTTCAGTGCGTGAATACGTGAAACGCTAAAATATTGTGCGTGAATGCGTGAATCGTAACCCCTATGGGGGGGGGGCTTATTATACTGTAGTAATGATGAAGGTAATACTTTACTTTAGTAATGATGAAGGTTAAAAACTAAGATTATCTATTATCATTTTGGTCGAACGTCAGTTCGAACTGTAGCCACGATATCCTTCCATACATCCCTGTCCATCATTGCTGTCTGAAGATCATCCGTTGTTTCCAGGTTTGTGTCGGATTTCAGGATATCAACATAGTCGGTATGCTTTCTACCACGATTGGTGTGTCCACGCAGAGGTGTCCACAGTACCAGAAATTAAGAGGTGCGTGACAGGAGCCTTTAACACATTTTATGGGACTGAATGACTAAAATTAGGCATGAGTCAACACGCAACTTCTTCTTAGAATCAGAATTATATATGAAATGACAACATATCTTGGGTGTAGTACCAGTAGGTCATTAATTTTATAAAAATCTACCCAACAATTACCGACTTACACTCAATGCTGCTGAGATCTGCTGAAAATACAACATTATGAGAAATCTATCAACGTTGGCTTCCCCTCAGCATATCTCAGGGACAACTAAGTAGATTTTGGCAATCAAGGTATCAGACCTTAAGTTGACGCATCCACATCAACGTCACGTAAAAATAAAATCATCAAATCTAAAGCTCCTTCGTGGCAACTTTGCGAGGGAGGGGCATTTTTGGGATGTTTGGTATTAGAATTATATTAATGTTAATTGTTATTGATATTATTCATGAATTATATGAATTATGTTAATTATGTTAATAAAGAATTATGTTATATTATAGAGATTATCACTATTATCAGTCTACATGCTTAGAATGTTTATTTTTTGAAAATTTATGCAATTAGATTATTAACATTTATTTTTGCAGCCTGAGTCAGTTAAACTCCAGCTTTATTTGGGTGTACACAAGTAACCTAAAAAAATCTCTCTGTTTGCAGGGCTGTAGCTTGAAATCCACGAGGCTAAAACTTAAAGTGGTGCTGAAAACAACGTCGGAAAGGCAAACTTAGAGTTTCCCTGTGTTCTGCGATCAGGTTTCCCTGTCCAAAACTCGAAGTTAAACGTGCCCTCCTTTGTGACCTTTCGAGTCAATTTAAACGAAGACCGATCATTTCCAGCGATCCTTGGTCGATCCTTTCAAATGATAAACTCCCCATTAAAGCAAGCATAATGTCTTAATGTTAAAAAATGGACTGGAAATAAATGACGTTTCTTCAAATTAACTTGAAAGCTCGCGGATTAGGGCAATTTTAATTTCACGTTTTGGACAGGCGTAAACGTGGTTGCAGATGACTGGATGATATCCCAAACTCCAATTGGGGTACTGGATATTCGTGTCGAGAAATTAAGCCTTGAATACCGGAAATATCATTAGGTTATGCTCAACGAACATCTTCTGAATTAATCATGCTCTTTTATGGGGCCCCCCATAGGGGTTACAATTCACACATTTCCGCACAATATTTTAGCGTTTCACTTATTCACGCACTGAAAAATTAGATTTTCACGTGCACGCAAATAAAAATTCTAAAAGTTGCGTCGGCTAATGCCTTCACAGCTCTGTTTATGGCTGTCGTGTTTTTTCTATTGTTTCCTATAGAGATTGACTAGAAATATTTATTACGTGCCAAGTTGAAATAAACTTATAAAACTATCATTTTTATTTCGGATTTCATTCACAAATTTACGCACAGCCGAACCCCTTTTCACGGCATAACGCAAGTAAAACGGCTTCACGCAAGACTCTGGATTCACGAAATCACGCATGAGAAATGGTTGATTCATGATTTCACGCACGAAAATGTGGTCAATAACGCATCACGCAAAAATATGGGAGGGCCCCTGTTGTAAAGTTTGTGACTTAATCAAAAACGTTTATATTTCGTTCGTGTATTATTCGTGTATTGTGTGTGTATTATGCGTGTATTGTTCGTGTATTATTATTCCAGATTTCTTGTTCCTAAATACCATAATATCATCATTATATCGCTCACATCGAAATTCAGACAATTGTTTGTTTTACAAGATCCAATATTAAATGGTCTTTTCTCGCCAAAATCTCAGAAATAGAAAATATCTAACAAGAGCAAATATTTGTGAAGAAAAACTGGATTTTACTTTCAACAACAGGTTTCATGGATAAATTAAACAACGATCTAACGCAGAACGCGTGTATTTAAAACTTTATGCGGAAAAAACACAAGTACATGAATAAATTTTAAATCTATCAATTAAACACCTGCCTAGCTAAAGAAACAATGATACACGCAGAACTTATAAATGTTACACGTAGACATTGTGAGTTTAGCAGTCCAAGCTAGCTAAGTGGTAATAGCAAATATTATAATAAGCTAAGTCTTCCTGGGCCGCATAAGATTACTCCATTGTATTTAAAAACTTTATGAGAAAAAATTTATTGATTTATTATGAAAAACAAAACATAAATTGCACAAACCATCATATCATCTTCGAAAGAAATAAAATAATCCTAAAAACGAACCTTTCTTCTGCAAATCAAAATCAATCCAACTGTGGTCTGAACAATCAGAAATATCACTTGGAGATTCTTCATAATCCTGCAAATATTTTCTCACATGATATTCCAAGTAATCTTCACTCCATTCCTCTTCGTCAAGTACCATTTCGTAAATCGTGAATCACAACAGAATTGATAACTAGTTTCGAGCCCTGTTTGAACAGTTTCAGAAACAATTTCTTCTTTCATCAGTCTATCTGCAACGCAAATGTAAAATCTTATTGATGCCTGTTGCCAAAGTTATTGAAAAACTAATCTTTTTTACCTTAAATCTTCAATTTAAATCTTTAGCTAAATTATGGAACAGTTAAATACCAAGAACACATTTCAATTCGTCTGTCAATAGTCTGTCTGCAGCGCAAATGTAAAATCTTATTGATAACTGTTGCTATGGTTATTAAAAATGGTTGAAAAAATAATCTTTTTCACCTTAAATCTCCAATTTAAATCTTTAGCTAAATTATCAAGCAGTTAAATAACAAGAGCACATTTGAATTCTTCTTACAATAGTCTATCTGCAACGCAAATTTAAAATATCCCTGTTACTACAGTTATTAAAAGTTCTTGAAAGCCTGCTGTATTTGATTTTAAATCTTCAATTGAAGCATTCAAAAACGAATATTGGAACCATGATGAAGCCATCAATCAATGCCGCACGTCGAAAAGCTTGTCTCGAGACTGAGCAAGAACACTGTTAACGGAGTTGGAAAGTTCCGCGCCTAGATCTAATTGAAATTTAAACAGAATAAACTCCTTGATAAAGTTTTCTTCAATAAACAACTGACGGGGGTGCACCATTTTGAAATGTGAAATAATACTCGGAAATTTACAACATCTTACAAAATCGTACCTCAGATTTTAAAAACTTTGACAAATATACCACATACTGTATATATATATCACATTTCAAAATATCTTTTGAGCACTTAAAAAAGGGTCTGTTTTAATTAATTAAAACAACAACAAGTTTCGTTAGCAATAAAAACTTGATAAAACATCTTTTATAAAACAACATAAAACAGCTTTTTCTTAGAAATGGAGAAAAATATTTAGTGTCAAGAGAGAATGGATATAATATATCAAAATTGCTTTTAATTGCAAGATTTTGCCAGAGCATGTTGCAGAATTCTTACCTCTGAAAATAAAATTAATGTCAAGAATGCATCACGTGATATATCACATGATGTTTTGTGTCAGACGGGAATTTCGGACGGAAAAAATATTACGCAGAAGGGAAATTTTGGAAATGAAAGATTTCATATATGGGAGTTATCCTCCCGAAAAAGAAAACATAAGCAACTTTGGAAACAATTCTCAAAATCATGATCCTCATTGTGACGACAGAAAAACATGCAAATGCAGATTTTCTCTGGTTATCCCAAAAAGAAAAAACAAATCTAATCCAAAGTTTTTTCATATCTATCTTACAATATTTTCACATTTTTCACATTGATGGTACAAAGGAAGCTTTGAAAACAATTACTGCAAAATTGAGAGAACGTTTACCAGTATTTTAGACATACACAAAGACCATTGTCAGTATATGAACATGCCCACCAGTACACATACAAACAAAACGTGATTAAGTGTTCTTGAAAACTTTTTAAAAATTATTAAAGTGGTTTGAAATTACTGCAGCGTAGTAATATGCTCCGAGCTTGAAAGTTTAAATCGTTAACTATCTTCCAATGTCTTTTTATGGAATTGCTACAAAAGTTTAGTTTAGCTCAATATGCATGAGGTTACATTAGTTTGCCTTAGTTTAAAATAGTCTATACTTTTACTTTAATTTACTTTAATTTTCTTTATTTTAGTTCAGTTTATTTTAGTTTAAATTAGTTTATTTTACTTTACTATAGTTTACTTTAGTCTATTTTAGCTTACTTATTTTAGTTTAGTTTACTTTAGTTTGCATTAGTTTATTTCGTTTCATGACTTTGGTTCGCATCGGTTTGTTTAAGTTTGAGTTAAAAGCTAAATGAAGTTTAGTTCAATTTAATTAAACTGTTAGCTTCCAGGGTGGCTAGCAAACCAAAACTTGCCGGTTCCGGGTCTGACTGGCGTACCAAAAGGACGAAGTGACGGTCGCCACTTTACCACGCGGGCGACCGTTGGCTCAATTTTAACCCCAAATAAAACAACTTTCTAACATGTAAACTAAATCATTATGTGGTGTTTCAACTTACCCAATGATCAACAGCTTCAAAACAGTGGATGCTGCACAAACCAGTTTCCTTCATGTTTCAATGCTGAAAATGAACACATAATTTTAATATAAACTTAATTTGCAATACCTTGTAAACAGGATTCCTTTCTTGAAATCAAGCAAACAGAATATTTATGAGAAACAGACACGTATAGTAGGAATAGCAAAAATGCATGGAGCTAAAAACAAAACTGAACGAAATTTATTCCAAAGACGATTGGCCTCCAAGTGCTCGAGCCACGCATTAATTTTTAATTCTTTAATTCTAAACAATTAACGAATCATTTTCTAAATTAAAATTCAATGAAGTAGACGGGTAATTTAAAGTTGTTTTGTTAAAATGACACTTCATTAATGCAAAGCCTCGTGAGCCTAGAATTCCTTCTGAAATTCAAAAGATATCATAGCCAGCATCAAAAAGTAGATCGCAGCAGAAGCAATTCTAAAATACAATGGCATTATGTACAGCTTGAAATTAAGTGAGACTTAGTTCTTGTGATAGATATATCTCAGTCACCAAACAAAGACAGCTATCGTTTTCATAAAAAAAACAACTGTGTATTCCATCTCGGTCACATTTTTTTCAGAAAGGATATTTCTTTCAGCTTTTCCGATTTCAATTACCACAAAAAACTGCGATGAAGGAATTAGATTTTAATAAAGCCAGCATTTAATAAAGCCACAATTTCGTGACTTTATTTCGAATCACGTGATTTTATTGCATCGTATTGCATTCAAAAGTTAATCTAGCGGTTCTAGCCCTCCATTGGCTATGTCCTAAAAAACCCTCTAACAATAAAATAGATTTAAAGCATGGAGACATATTTGAGGTATCAAAATAGCAACCCTTCAAAGTCTAGAATAGGAAAAAATTGAAAAAGAAAATATTTGGATAAACACTTGTTTTTACAAATCGTTTGCAGTTACAAACTTCCCATCTTCCTATAATTTTGACAAATACACAATACACATGGATGTAGAAATACACAAATAAGAAACTCTTAAGTTTTATATTTGCTGCCCTGGATAGCTACGTACGCAGATGAAAACTTTAAAAGAAATAGTTATTAATCGTCAACATACCGAAAATGCCCTTGTACCTTTTCTGTTCCACCAGCCACAGCCAGTCAAGACTAAAATCACAACAACAACAAAATGTGTTAAAAGTTGAAAGAAGTGTTATTTTTCTCTCCAAACTTCAAGTTGCTTTTGTCAAAATTTGTATCTTCTTACCGATACTATTTCAGGTGCAGACATTAAAAAAAAGCATTATAACTCTCTTAATCTCGTTACGTGCCATTCGCAATAAATTTGTTGAAACTATCACGAGTTGTTGAAACGGCGTATTGTTTGAAGAAATATGAATTTTTCAATTTATTTTGCTGAAATAATAAAGAATTTCAGCCTTCTCTTGAATAACTAACAACAAATTTTCGATTCTTAAATTTGTGTTGGTTCAAAAATTGAAACAAAATGACAGAGATTTCGAGTTTTTGCATAATTAAATTAATCGTTAGTTTGCCAACAAATGTGTTCAACTGCAATTCGTCTCAATTTCGCCGAGTCTCACTTTAATTTAATTTTGGTGCAATCATTAATTTTTTAACGATTAATTTAATTTTTTAACGATTAATAACGAAATTTCTGTCATTTTGTTTCAATTTTTGAACCAACACGAATTTGAGAATCGAAAATTCGTTGTTAGTTATTCAAGAAAAGCCACCACCCGAGTCGGAACACGAATAAACACTCAGAGTCTGCACGCAGGCTAGGCGCGACACGACAGGCGTGGGAAATATGGAGGCCTTAGTTCGGCACGGCACGGCAAACAGTAGAATATATGAATAGAAGTAGAATATGTGAATAGAAATCTGCCCTTGTTACGAGCTACAGGAAAAACCCACATACAAGAACCGGCATTATCAAGTTTAATAGCTCAGAGGAGGGTGGTGAATTCAAAGTATATAATTTTAGTTGGAATATATTTGTTTATTATTTCAACCATAAATAATAAATTTGGGATTCTGAGTAAACAAATGCAACTATTTCAGCTTGCGGTTCTTAAAAGTGGAAGGTTCTTACCTGCGGGTTTCTTACCTGCGGGTTTCTACTCCATCATTCAACAAATTATTTATCTTTAAAATTATTTAGTCATTAACCAACTATGTTAAAGAGCCACCCTCTTTCACGCCCGTATTTTGTTCTAATTAACAGGAAAATCCTATCTAAGTTTCATTTTGCAGGGGGTAGCACATTCAAACTAACGTAATTTAACAAATGAACTGTCACTGAAACATCTGAAATTAGTATAAAGTTCTGTCAGTGTTTACCTCCCGAAACTGCAACGTTTTATGTTGGTTAGCAATGGGAAATATGCACCTTCCAGGGGTAAAATTTAAATTAATTTAAATAAAAATATGGGAGGGGGGAAAATCCGCATGGCAATGACATGATGTATAAGCCAAAGTTGAAAATGATAATGCCATCGACATATAATACCCAATGGGTGCGGATTGACACAATACATTATTGACAACATTTCGGTGCAGTTTACAAACCAAATGGAACGCTGGACTTAAGACCTGAAAAACAACAAAAGCCAAGTTATTATTGTTTTAGAAAATAAGATCACGAAGTTAATCAGGCAGGCAAGGGCCATCTAAGAACATTCAGTTTACACAATAAGTTTACATTTACAGAAAAAGTGGATTAGTTTAAAAACTTTTAGCGAACATTCCTGTAACCCTTTTACCCCTGATTTCTTCCCAAACAACAGTCAAGGTTTATTTTGCAGGGGGTAGGGCATATAAACCAAATCCACCTGTTTTCAAAAAAGTCTGCTATTGACAAGTTTAATAGTTCATATTTAATTTCAGATTTTTAATTTTTACTGAACGTGAAACATTTTTGTACATTCTACATTAATTACTGAAAAATATACAGCAATAAAACATTTTATAATCTGCAAAGGTTTGACAACAAAGATGAAGCCGGGACAAAAATCATGCTTTGTTACTAATTTAATTTGTATTTTGATGCAGAAATATGTCCCTGGACTAAATTTTTCATGCACAATCAACTTTTATATTCAAAAATTCAATGTCTCAAATGTTTGAAGAATTCATAATGGCGATTTTGTTAAAGAGCAGGTGGATTACTTCAAATTTTTAAACCTTTGTTTAAATACCTTTCTGGAAATGGGATAAATTCTGTCCGCACTTACCTTACCTCCTGAAATATAACATTTAATATGCTGTTTAGCAATAGGCATATGCCAGTTTTCCGGGTGAAAGAGATTAAACAATGTTCATAACAATAATAAAATTTGATGTTGCGAGTGGAATCAAATTAAGATGTTTTTTAACATTAATCAATTAAATTAAAAATATTTTAGAGATCAAACATAAATAAATTTTAATTTTTAAAATAGAACCACCTCTTTTAGAAGCTAACTCGCCATGTTTTAACACCAGACACAAATATTTAAATCGCAAAATGATAATTTTTGTTAAGAAGATATTATTGTTACTTTGGAACCATCGGCTTCTCTCCTTTCAGCGGAACAATAGAACATTCTCAGCAGGAGTACGACAGGGAAAAGAATTAAAATTTAAATAATAAACTTGGGAAAACTGCTGTTCTCAGATTGAAGATTCTGAGAAGAAGAAAAAATTGGTTTAAAATTGTAGCAACAGCATCTACAAAGAACCTTTGTAGAATAAACTCATTTCTTTGCAAAATAGCTTTTTGGTACGCACTGTTCAACACGCTCCTACGCAGTGTCTACTTCATTTCCATGAAACAAAATACCTTTGCTTGTGATGTGATATTTATAAGATTTATTAGACAAAAAAATCATATCCCCCTGAATATTAATTAGTCTTATCCCCTGAATATTATTTTGGACACAGATACGCGAATCAAAATCTAACAATATTCGTCTTGTTGCATATAAAATGTATTGAAAATATCCCCCGCGATACCACTGCGGAAGACGCTGCGTAGGAGTGTGCACTGTTCAAACTTGTTTGTGCACTTGAACTCATTCTGAAGCTAAACCTCTTTATTGCTCTCAGCAACAATAAACTGCATTAGTATGAAATTAGAAGATTGCAAAAAGTAACCATGGAGAAATACAAATAATTTATCAGCGGATTTATTCAATAAAGAAAACAGCTTGCTACACTAAAATTTCTCACATCAACCTCGGAGGTAAGGTAACTCTCATATGTAGGCCATAGGAGACATGATGCCGTTTATGTGCATTGATTTTTGATTGTCGAAATTCTGTAATATCTACAGTGCAATGATTTCGTCGAAGATGGGTTCATTTTGACGAGAAAATCATTAAACGAGTTTGTAATTTAAGCAAAAACTGAAAAAGTCATTGCTGCTTACTTTAAAATGAATATTTTACTGCACTGTGCACAACGCAAAAGTACCCATTTTCTCCAATCAAACACTACCCCTCCCAATTATGATTTTTGTGAATATTTTTTCTGAGGCCTTGGAATCAAAAATAAAACGCTGTCCATGAGCGTGGGCTATTCGTTAAAATATATAAAATGGACGGCATGCCTTCGTCTTTCTTGAGCTTAAGCTGCACTAACAACCAGGGAAATAAACAATTCTGCTGGAAAAGACCCAGGGGAGGCAGTGTCACCTGACTTGGGTAGGGGGGCGTGTCCTATACTTTTGAGTCTGGGATTCCCGATTCGATAATATATTTATAGCATAGAAAAGGTTAATAAAAAGATGCTAAAGACAGCAAAATTGCATCATAACATGTGCCCTACTATTATATTTTTGTTTGCATTTTCATTCCATTATAGTTTTGGGTCAGCTCAAGATTTCCTTGGACACGCCCCCTATCCAAGGTACATGGTACTACCCAAGGAACATGAAAATACGTCACTGCTTCACATAAATCCGCGCCTCGTTAATTTTACGCCATATGGTCTGACAATATCATCACATTTGCTTGTATTTGTATGTACATTATTTACAACATCAACTGCGAGAACAAACAACTCTCAAGATATCTTAAATTTTAAAGATTAATTCAGATCCGAGTGAATGAAATGCAATAATTTGTGAGCCAATATTCTACGAGTCACTTTAGTTCGTATCGTTTCAAAATAATGTTCACAAAATAACCAAACAGCTCTCAGAATAATCTGCTTCAGAAATCAGCTCAGGTCCAAGTTAATAACATTAATTTCTGGGCCAGCATTCCACAAGTCATTTTTGTTCATATCATCTTTAAATTATTTTCAAATCATCATATTTTGAATGTAATATTTAAGAGAGAAATCTTTGTTTTGTATTGAGATTCTGTTGTGATAATGGTTGGTGTCTTTGCGAGAAGTTGATAAACTTCATTTTCATCAACAAACGCACGAGATTTCTTAAAACCAAAGAGATTTTACAAATTTTTAAGGAGTTTTTCTGAAAACAAAAGAATCTTTGAAAAAGGTGCACAGAGTTTTGGAGTGACATGCTAAAGTATAGAAAGATAAAATGTCAAACTTTAGCAAGAATATGCTGCAAGGGTATGCTGCAATCCCTAAACTCTAATTATTTGTCCTGATTGGGAAGGAAAGCTACTTATGTTTTATCCAAAACAAAAAGTCTTGCCAAAAACGTCCCCATACAGCTAATTTTCCACTTTACATGCCCGATTAAAATGTTCTATATAACAGTTATCTACTTTATCTACAATGTTATCAACTGAAAATGCTTCTGCGTGTCTAGACTAATCAAAACTATGATGCAGAATAAAATACTTAGAAATTACTGACACAGCATGATATCTATTGGTGGATATAAATCGTTGTAGAAAATATCTTACTCAAATTAATCAAGCCATTTTCTGACGTACGTGTCAAAAATAGTTTTATTATGATGCCATCCACTGTGCTTAACTCCTGCCACTTCGTAACATGTGACGCCTCCTCTTTCGTCCAATGTTCGAAGACCGAACCAGTCTTGCAAGTATAGCTAGAACAAAACAAAATTAGGTAAGCTTCGACATGAACAATTTGGAAACTTCTTCGAATGTATAATAACGCGGAAATATTGTTAAAAGTTGAATCAAATAATTTTAATATACATGCATATCTTTCATGTTCAAGTTAAAATAGAGGGTAAGCCTTCAGCCTGGTATCTGGTTTTTATGGGGCCATCCCGTTTAAAATAACCATATTAAAAAATCTATGAAGAGGAAGTTTAAAATACAAGTGAATACGTTAAGAGGTCGACCGCTAGGTCGAAGGCAACCCGAAGGCTCTTTTTCCTTAGCTACTACCCATCATGGAAGGCAAAAGAGGGCGTCACACTTTTCCCTGATTTGATAACCTGTTACTCCTAGCTGAGCTGGTACTTATTTACCGACCACAAAAGGATAGACAGCTGAGTTGGCTGTGGGTTTTGTAGTTAGAATAGAAGTTCCGACAACTAGTCACGAACCAGCCCTTTCATCGGAGAGTTTGGCTTAAAAAGAGAACACTTGTCCACTCGACTTTTGAAACGGACACCATGAATATATTGTTACTAAATACCCCAATTTCATTGTTATTTCTTGTGGCAAATGTCAGTTTTGGACGTCTAACTGGCCAATCGTTTAAGTAGCATTGTGTGCCTTCAAATCAAACTATTAGGATATCTTCTAGCTGGAGTTTCGGCAATATTACAACAATTTGGACATACTAATTTTTAAAAATAAGGTTGTTGCACGATGACAAGGACCTTCCCAATGACCTTAACGGAAATATACAGGAGTTAATATTACAGTTCATCGACAAAACTGGTCGGTTTGATATTGTTTGATTAAGATCATTTTAAACTTCGCTATACACAACAAAACCATTAAGTCCTTAATTTAACATATGAACAATCTGTTTGTGTGCGTGTTGTACAACAATTCCAATGAAAACAAACAATAGAACAATAGAGTGATACAAATTGTACTTTGAATTTTGTAGTTATCAGTAGCTTGTATTGTGAATTTTTTAATGGTATATAATTAGGTACGAGTAGCAATTAGGTACGAGTAATAATTATTAGGTAGCTAAGAGTAACAATTAGGTACAAGTAATAAACATTAGGTAGCTACGAGTAACAATTAGGTACGAGTAATAATTATTAGGTAGCTACGAGTAACAATTAGGTACGAGTAATAATTATTAGGTAGCTACGAGTAACAATTACGCACGAGTGATAATTATTACGTACGAGTAACAATTAGGTACGAGTAATTAAGTTTTCCTACGATAAACAAAAGGTAAAATTTCGTTACTTAAAAAACAGTTACTTCTATTTCTAATCTCAGGAATTAATATTTTTCTTACAAAAACAAATCACAATAAAAATAAAAATTGACATATCACTACATACCTCTTGTTTTCTCATGGGAACAATTGTTTTAGCATCTGGGCCAAGGTATGCAAACACGCTGCATGAGGTAAAAATTTGATTAAAAATTTTGATCTCAATTTTTGTTATATACCGGGTGACCCAGAAAAAACATGGGATGTTTGCCTGCTTATATCTTAGTTAAAGAGTGAGTAATTTGATTATTTTAAGATATTTTGAGTTGATATAAGGTCAACTTAGATAAAAAAAATTATTTGACTAAAATCTGGCATGCCATTCTTAAGCCAGAAGTGATGTTGTTGGAAAAGAAGAACAAAAAACTTTGGAGAAACTGCTCTGGCTTTTATTCCTTCATCATTATAATAGAAGTTTGCTGTTGTCCCACTAGAAAAGAACAATGTAATATAAAACCTGGACGATTGTCTCCAGGAATTGCTGGCTGCTTTATGAAAATTACTTTTTAAATAATCACTCACTCATAACAATGGGACATAATGGTTGATTTAAACAAAAACATTTTATAAATTTATAAAATATAAAAATTTTATAAAAATATAAACTGTTGCTCAAGATATACATCAATCAGTGTATTAAGTTACAAGAATTTTATTACAGAAAAAAGTAAAACCATGCAACAGAACAAAATAATTTTACCTGGACTGCCACGGATTGATAACACCATCATCTGGACCACCAAGGGCAACTAATTTGTTTAACTTCAAGAAATTCTTCTTCTGTGATGTAGCCACTTTGGGGAAAGACAAAAATAAAAATATTGAAAACAAGGGTAAAATAATGAAGAATTGCACGAATTGAATGAATTAAAATAATGATTTTAAAAACTTAGAATAATGCTTCTCTTGATAAAGAATATCATCACAAAAAGTTCAGATAATTTTTTCAAAATTTGATCTGCAATCTGGGTTTTAAAAAGATTCTGAAATCTTTAGGTAAAAATGAAACTATGTTTTACCATCTTTCTGGTAATTCTTTGCTCTGGGATTGTTATCCAAGATTGGTAGAAATTTACAGTTGTCTTCAAATTCCTTGAAGTAACTTGGTCGAGGATCTGAAATTAAAACTTTGCTTCATTTTCAATTTTATGATAGGAAATATAACAAAGATTTCCAACCTTGGAATTTAATTTAATTTATTCAAAATTTACAAAAATATTAAAATTACAAAAATGTTTAAAAAACCATGAAAATTTGAGTGTCTAGCCAATCAGGCCAATTTTTGTGTTGCTATGTACAGGAAGGGCTCAATTAATTGTAGCAATGTAAAACATTTTCTCAGGAAATTAAAAATTAAAGAGTGACCCAGTTTGGATTAATGCAATATATAAATTGTTACGAGAAATCAGTATGTTACTGCAAGTTCCCATCATCTGATAAGGTTACAAATGTTATATATAATTATGATGCAGAATTATTATAGGCTCCATTAAACACTTGAAATCATATTTTTCAAGTTACAAAGTTATTGAAAAAACATAGCATAGCTCAAAATCAGTTAAATTTCAAGTCAAAATTACATCCAAATGTTATGTCACGAAAATAGCTTCAGTTTCTTAAATTAATTTGGCCCTTTTTACTTTAGCAAAAAAAACTCCATAGTTTTGAAATTCGTAACAAAATCTAATTTTTGTGATTTTTCAAACGTCTGAACCCATTTGGTCCACCCATAATAACAAAGTCACACTCTAATAAAAATGTAGGTTTGAAAGGCCTCAGTCTGCTAAAATTTCTCTATTCTTTTGTGTCTGCTCTTTGCAGCATAAAATTATTAGTTAATACACAAAGTATCAAATATATGTATATATACATCAACATATATACATCAACATCTCCTGAAGAGTAAGTCTATCACAAAACAGGCTTGTAGAGATGAATATAGTTGTTTGATTTTTTTATTCTATGTATATATATACTGTATATATACATATATTTAATACTTTGTGTATTAACTAATAATTTTAATAATACTGATTTTACAGTATATATATATATATATATATATATGTAATGTTTTAAACCAAACATATCACATACCTCGCCAATAATTTGCGATTGACAATAAATTTTGCATCCATGTGTCATAAATAAATCTATGAAAAGAAAACAGAAAAACATAGCATATTAAGTATTGTATTTATTGATTAAGCAGCACTGGGTGAATTTTTGAGTTGACTAAACTTACTCCCGCATAAAATTTGGAAATAAATTTAAAAGAAACAAATTTTAAATTATTAAAAATTGACAAATTTAAATAACTTACTTTGAAATCTCATATCGAGTTTTTTTTTGAAAAAATGGATAACGTTTTTGGATAACTGGTGGTACTGCAAAACAGATTAAAACAAGCAATTAATTCAGAGCAACAAGACATCAAAATAAAAATACTCAAACTAAATTCAATTCCATGATGCATTTTTACAAATAATGTTTGGCAACTAAATTTTAGTCAACAAAAGAAGCATCATCAGGGTTTTCGGAACAGCAGGATTTGAGGAATATATGTTGGTTGCGGAATACAGAATTCTAGTAATTTCTTGACAGAATGATGGAGTTAAAGCCAGAGCTAAATATGACAGGAATGACAGATTGCCACTAAAAATTACACAGAACATCGGATTTCTAACCCTCTGATGACCACTCTATAAAACTAGTAAAACGACAATGTCATATAAAATTATATAACCATTAGGTGTATAAAAACAATCATCAGTAACTCACTTCCAAATTGTCCGAACAAAGGAGAACTCAACGTGATAAGTGTCTTTATATTGTGGTCTGGCATCATTTCAATAATACCTCTACAGACCAGCCCACCTGAAATGCAAAATAAATCATGCATCAAAAGCATTTGCAAGATGTTAAAATCAGGGTATACCAAAAACAATTACTATAGCAGCAGTGTAACCAAAGAGAAGGGTACCAGCAATGATTGTTAAAGATTTCCCAGTTGTAATTCTTTCAAATCCATTGAAAACATCTGTGGTAGAAGGGAGGTATGAGGATGTAGCTGTTAGGTTAGTGTTAATTAGCTAGTTAACGCTATATTTGTTGACTAAAATTAAATAAAGAATTGGGGGGGAAATGTGGGCATTTTTGGTTTGATTGCTGGTCTTGCCACCCCCAACAAGTTAATTCTGGCGCAAGCCCCATTTCCACAGAAAGCTCAAATGAAAACAAGCACACTGCAGACAAATGCAAAGCCACTATTTATTGTGATGATTTTTGTGACAGCCAAACCACAGCGCATCAGGCTGTCACAATGAGTCAGCTATTTCCATTGAAAGTTTAAATGAAAACAAGCATACAGCAAGCCAATGCAAGACCATTATTTTATGTGATGATTTTAACTACAGGGCATCATGCTATCACCATAACAACAATTTAGCAATTTCCATTTAAAATTGAAGTGGAAACAAGCACACTGCAGGCCAATGCAAGGCCACTATTTCATGTGATCATCACCATTGCTATCACCATGAGTCAGCAATATTAGCTGAATTGGGAATACATTGTCTATTTTGACTAAATGACCTCAACATTTACAAACCATAACAATGTCCAAACATATTCTACAAATATATATTGATAAAACTTTTTCTATTACCTTGAGAGTGACAAATAAGGTTTACTCCATCAGGTGCAGCTTGCATTATTGGCAACAACTTCTTTTCAAAGCCTGGTATTTGAGTATCCAATGGCAAAAAACTTAGAACATTGTCAAATGCATTTATGGAAGTAACACTGGTACCAGGGTTTGCTTCTTGAATGTAATTTTTCAAATCATCCAATGAGCTTCCTCCACTGTTCACACCATGGACCAAAATTACTGGCTTGTAACCACTCACAGCTCCAATCCATACCAAAATAAAACACAAAAAGATTTTCATTTTGGGATGGTATTTCCTGAAAATAAATTTTACAAATATTCATAAAATTTTAAAGCCATGAAGCACCTTTAAAAACTTTTTAGTCTCAAAATCATTTCCAACAGTTTGAAATGTCAGTTTAAAAAAAATTTCTTTCAGGAAAACTGCACAAAAAAATCATACTATTTTAGTTTTCATAACTTGCAGATCTGAATAGAAAGGTGCTGTTTTTCTTGCATTTTGCAATCAATATCATAAAAAAATAATAGTTTCTTCTTTACAAACAAGTAGGACGTACGTAGTTCCTCAATTTTGAAAGCAAACAATAGAAAAATAAAGAAATTATCATGCTTTTGGTAGGACAAGGGGGACAGCTGCCCTGGGGTTCCAGTAGTGTCCTTAAGCTTGCATGTTGTGTTGCCACGCTTTCTATTCTATTTAAAATGGCTTTGCAACAGAGTCATCAAGTACGTTTTGAGTTAATTTGTATTTTCCATGATCCAACTTGGTTTTGTTTTCAGTTTCACTGCATTCATACCATGTGTCACATGATTTTCTTTTTTTAAGACATGCACATTGGAAAAAAAAGATACAATTTGATTTCAAAAAGAAAAACAAAACAGGCTTTACTTCTTTTCGGAACGGAGAATGTGTAAATCAAAAAGGTGAATTGAAGACAAATAAATGGAAGCTTTTAACTGTATATTATTGTTTGTAGTATGAGAGTTGTTGTTTGTTAATTTCTGTGCATGCCGGCTTTCGTTATCAGACATCACATCAATCACACACCACAGCAATATATACTACTTCTCAGCTTCTGCTTTTGCAATATATATATACTACTAGATACATTATACTACTATATACATAACATACTGCGTGTGTGCTTTGTAACATTCATCTCTCTTATGTTATGTTTATGTGCATGACTACTACAAGATAATACGAACCTTATGGCTTTATGGTGCCTTTTTGGTTGTGTTTTGATTTGTAACTGGAATCTTGATCCGTGGCTTTTGTTTGGCTTTTTTGTTGCTTTTTCTTGAGATGGTTTCAATCTTGCTGTTGGGATTTAAAAATAAAATCCCGCATCAAGAATTTATACCTAACCCAAAACAAAAGTGAAACCTTTATGGCCTTGCTCCCACAGATGTCTCTCTCTTTTGACGATCTGTCTTTCTCTTTCGAGTTCCTGGGTTTCCGATCTGACAACATTACGTCACGCAGAAAAAGCCAATGGAAAAAGCTTATGACTTTCTCCTCCACAGCTACATTCTTCCTCCACATGAGCTTCAAAAGCAGGTGCTTCATGTAAAAATTATCCTTGGTGCGCTGAAACCACATTTTCAGGCTCTTCGCAGGCTTTTGGAAAAGTAAAGTTTGTATTTTATTCCCACTTTGATTTTCTCATTCCACCTGTCTTACATTCCGTGTTTTCATTTTTGTCAATCTTTTCTTCCCTCTTGCGATAATTTTCAAAAGAAATGTCCTTTCTCCTGGTTCCCACTTGATCGTTGGGGTGGTTGAGAAATACCCAAAAGACCAAGTGGAAACACATTTTCTAACGACTGGGTCGCTGAGATAGAAAAATTCTTATCTCAACAACCCCAAAGACCCGCGCTTAAGTGATTTTTCCAAGTGGAAGCAAACCAACGGCGCTAACGACTGGAAACCGCCAATTATTACCCAAACAAACTTTGGCGTGAAAACGAAATGCGGTGGCAAGTGACCCTGTTTACATGCACGACTGGGGACTGGTAACGACTTAAATGATCAAGTGGAAGCTAGGCTTTACCAACAAGAAATAATACTTTTTTGAATACCTAGATAGCAGAAGCTTACTTCTGTTCGAAAAATCAGACAATTGACTAAAAATAATCATGCAGATTCTATTTGTCGATGATTCGTTTATTTTGTTGAAAAATTTCGAACGAACTTGATTATTCCGTATTTATTTTTTATGCAAAATACTTGGAATAATTCGACAGGAAAGAGCAAAGTAAATAACCCAAGAATCTAATTTAATTTAGTATATCCGATGTACAATATATGGTAAGATAACAACCCCAGCAAAACGATAAGTAAAGACAGGAACGGATTTGCACATGGGCCTACTAGCATTTCTTGAGACTAGGGCGCTCTACTATAGACATACAATTGACATCCACTATCTCAAACATTGGCCATTTTGAATAACGTGGTGAGAATATTGCAATTGGCATTTGTTATGCAGTGTTTTGGGTGTTTTCTTGACTGTATTCGTTGCAATATGAATGTTTTCCTTATGCCCACCGTATAGTCGGGAGATGTCTGGTCACGCTATATTCTTAAGCGAAAAATATTACTCTAAAAATAATATATTATATAATAAAATATTACCAAAGAAGCGCCATGGATAACGTTTTCTGGGGAACGGCTGTGGTGCGAGTTGGCCGAGATAAATGTTTGAACGAAAGATGGTCGAATGTTTGGCTGATACCTTTTAAAAAATGTTCCCTTCCGAATTGGTTTCTTTGAGAATTCATAAAAATCTACCCTCATTGTTGCCAAACTTAATCGTATCAAACATCAAAATCATGGAAAACAAGAAATAACGTACATAAAAAAAATTTCAGATAATATTGCACGTACGATTTGTGCTGTTCAACATGAAAAAAACATGCACATTAAATTTCAGGCAAATGTTGTGCGTAAACTTTGTATTATTTAACATTCAAAAACAAATACACCCCCCCCCCCTCAATAATAATCGAAAAAGTTGTGACGTAAGATTTCATTCGTTAAAATTCGAATACGTCAAAAGTTGTTCTGCTCATCTTGCACGTAATTTATACCGCATCAAGTTGCATAGCATACTTAAGCACCTTTATGATAGTATGACGATGCACTTTTACGATGCCAAAATGGCCAAGGTATCATCAAAAATCTGCCCGTGCGTGTCCATACCACCAAATACTAACAATAGCTTTTCTTTTTTTAGTTCAGAATTTTCAGCGCCTAAGAAAAACAAATGAAATCGATTAATTAGCTTATTCTTTAATCTTAGCCTAAAATCAGGCTCGTACGTGTAAATTAAAAAAAAATTTGGTGAGCCTGATTTCAGGTTAGCAGATTCCTAAATTTTTCCTTGGTCCTATAAGAAACGCAAATTCTTTCTCATTTTCCTCACTCCGAATGATTTCGACGGCCTTGTACCTGGGAGTAATTTCATATAACTGGCAATTACTTCTCTAAAATTTTTTTTATAAATGAACTCTTGCTTCATTTACATAATCCTACCTTTCGCTCCCTCCGAAATTAACTTTGGCTGCTCTTGCTCAGTCCACTCAAAGTGGTGTCAGCAAGCAGACTGGCTACATTCACTACTGGCTACATGAATTGAATTGCTGAACGCCAATGAACGACTAGTAATCATTGGTAAGTTGGACAGCTACGACAACTTTTTATTGCACCAATCAAATTGCAGAAGCTAAAACAGTAACTTGATTCGTTAACCAAAACATTTCTTGAAATGAGGCTGAGCTAAACAATGGAGAACAATAAGAATATTTGCTGACTTGGCATTTTTCCTAAAACGAGGCAAACTGTTATGTCCAACTTTGTTCTTGTATGATTACCAGTCGCTTGTTCACAACGGGACTGGTGTAGCTAGTCTAATCAGCAAGTAAATCAAAGAACCGAAGTACGGCTTGTGCAACAAGACAAAATGAACTCACCACCCTCCTTCTTTGTGTGATAATCTACACAAGCCAAAGTATGGTCTAACCGTGGTGGAGGTCTTGATCCTTCAATTTTTATTTTGCTCCATACTAAGAAATCTATGAAAAAAGCAAAAAATCGTAAACAAGTAACATGATCTAATTTAAGGTCCAGAAATTAATGATTCAATTGATCAATGATGCCAGTCAAATCAGATTCAAAATGAGTTTAAGAGCGAGTACAAAGTTGTAAACTGCACTCCAAAATGCGCTTTAGCAAAAGAAATGGCTTCATTTGTAAACCTTACATTCTATTATCGCAATGTCAAAGGTTTTTGTAGATTAGAGGCCTTCTCGTTGTCGCTATAATTAAGGCAATTTCCTCTTCTTTTTGGAGTCTTCAGTCATGTATTCAGAACAAGTTTAAGAGTGAGTACAAGGTTGGAAACTGCACTCCAAAATGCGATTTAGCAAAAGAAATGGCTTTATTTGTAAACCTTACATTCTATTATCGCAATGTCAAAGATTTTTGTAGATTAGAGGCTTTCTCGTTATCGCTATAATTAAGGCAATTTCCTTTTCTTTTTGGAGTCTTCAGTCATGTATTCAGAACAAGTTCAAGAGCGAGTACAAGGTTGGAAACTGCACTCCAAAATGCGATTTAGCAAAAGAAATGGCTTTATTTGTAAACATTACATTCTATTTTCGCAATGTCAAAGGTTTTTTGTAGATTAACAGAATCTTCAGCTTGTTTTTGCAAAAGACGACGAAAAATAGTTACATTCAAGTTGCAGATCTGAAAAAGACAACATTTTTCACAAACTTATTATTTAAATTTTAAATTGAATTGTTTTCTGTGTCGTACTCGTACTGGAACTCGCTATGGATTTAAACCTCGCTATTAAATTTAAAACACCAACGTTTTAAAGAATCAGTCATTATTTTGATGATTTTAACAACTCAAATTTATCAAAAAATCGTGCATTCAAAATAATTTAATCATGGTAATGACATATCCATCATTACTTATTAGCAAAGCTGATCGAAATAAGTTAGTAACGCTCTCCAACCGCAGTGAAAATTTTTTTGGGACCACACTTTTCTCTCAATCTTAAAAATGTCCAAATAAAAACAGAACAACTCGTTGTTACATTTAATTATAAATATTAACGATAATAATGAGCGACGTTTCGATGTCATCTTAACATCATTTTCAAGCTAAATGA
>JAYJMH010016862.1:0-20987 GCA_036873815.1 Phacellophora camtschatica
ATAGTATTTGAATATGCATTTGTTATATTTCAAATAATATTAAATATGTTGCATTGTTTGATTTAACTATATGCTTATATAAAGATCATTGCTATAAACAGAAATGAGAGAGTAGCATTTAGGGCGTGGTTCTAATAAAACTGGGTGTGGTCAAAGTGCCCTTAAAATGTTGTGCCCCTCCACTATTCAAATGCTTCCTACGTCTCTGCGCCAAGAGATGGCACGGGAGCCCGGGGCTTGGCTCGTGAAGTGGGCCACTGAGCGTGAGAAGGAGGGGGTTCGTGGGCGAAGCACCGAATTTGTTTAAGGACCACACATTTTTTCTTTCCAAAAACGCCCCTGTTGGGGGAAATGCCCTTTTCTAATTTGAGAATTTATATTGCTAAGTTGTAAAATTCTAGTCTACAAGTAGTTAAAAATGTCCTTGTTCAGGAAAACAGTTTCAGCAGAAGGACAAATATTCCACTATTGAATCATAAATAGTTACCATAAAATAAACCTTACTCTTTTCATTGCCATTCACGTTAAATCATTTAGTTAAGCTTCACTTCTACTTCATTAAAAAGAAATTCAATAAATAAAGCTTTTGCGAAATATAGATAAAAATTCAAGATAAAATAAAGATTCAAGAAATAAAGCTTTGCGTGCCTTTTTTTAGTGAAGATCGCTTTCTATGCTCAATATGGCCAAATCATTCGGCCTTTCCTGGGCCATGGTACTTTGCAAAAAGCTTTTCTGATCTGCTCCTCAAAGCAACAGATACATTTTCAAAAATTACATCCAGTTTGAATACTGTTATAGGAATATAGCGCACATATTTTCTATAATTTATCGGGCCCCTGTCGGAGCCATGATAGGTTTTCAATAAAATGATAAAAATATCAATCCCTTCAATTTTAACTATGGTCCCTGGGGCTCTTGCCCCCGCTACCCTCCCCTTTCGGCGGCCATGTGTATGTAAGAAACAGAAAAGGAAATGATTCAATCCATATTAATTTTTATCTTTTGCTTTTAAAATTGCTTTTAAATTGCTTATAAAACTGCAAATAAAAATCCTTTCTTCTATTTGTTTATCGATGCAAAGATGTGAAGGGCCTGACCAATGTCAATATATCGTTGCCTTTCGATGGAGATAATAGCCAAACCTATCGTACGCTCTTGTTTCATGGTAGATCTTTGGTGGGATTTGATGATTTCGAGCTTCGTAAGGGAGCGTTCTGCTTCCGATGTGGTTACAGGTATGGTCAAGAATAGCTGGTACAAAGCAAGAATATGCTTCGAGTCAGTGGTGTCCCCTTAGGGGGTACGGGGGAGCATTGTACCCTCAATACTTTATCTGTCGGAACTTTTGTCGGCGAATTTAGATATATTCCAAACAAAGTAGGCAAATTTCTGTCCAAAATGTTTTGTATAAGTGTCGCCATTTGACTACTAATTTTTCAAATTTATTAGCAAAAATCCATAGTTGCTTTCGACAAGCAATTTTGTTAGAAAATATGACACGACAGCCCATACAGCGTTCTACATTTCAAAAAAGGCTCCTTAGCCATTCCAGCAATCTTAAATTTGAAAATTTCTCAAACCTTAATGTCAGATGTTTGCTCTACCTTTAAATAAAGGTCAATCATGGATATTAAACATATAATGGAATCGTTTTAAGCTAATCTAAAAGGCGTGGTCACTCACAAAGTTCCCTGGGAAATACTTCCGGACACCCTAAACATTTGATTCACTCCGCTCATCTAGGTACCATAACCCCCATGTTGGAAGACACGGCATCTTGAAATAACACCCATCGCGACAAGCTGCACAAGTAATGTGTCCGACTGGCGTTGTGTTTATTTGGTCACGTGGTGGTGCGATTCCTTTTAGCAACCACGCTCTTTTCATTGGTAAATTTCAAAGCTGTAAGTGAAGTCACTCACTCACGATACCATATCATCTGTTGCGCAAAATGGTATATCTGCGCGCAGGCTCAGAAACGGAACATCCCCGGCCTTCCGTGATGTAACATAAATCATTAAGTTTGTTGTTGAATGTCATGTTTTGAAAATGTGACATTGACAAGGAAATTTATAGAAATATTGCTTTCAAGAGTTGTCGGGAAATATTTCACCATCTTAGCAATGAAATTTGAAGCATCTATCCCGAATTTCAAATTTTCCGACAAAATTTATAATTTTCCGACAGATTTGTATTTGTAACTGCACCCCCCCCCAACCCCCCACAATTTCCGCCTCTGGTTCCCCTCATCGCACCACATGATCCAATGGAGAATGTTTTAGATTGAGGAAGTAACAGTAATAGGCTTGTGGGCAAATATACTATGCAAACATGCGTAAGAAGGTCAAATGGTACAGTACTTGCATACCATTATTGAAGAGTCCTGCCAATTTTGTATCCACATTTTCCTTGATATATTTTCCTTGTCAAATGTCATTTTCCTTGTATGTAATGAGTTCTCGTTTTTTGGCATGGATGAACAGTTTATTTGATACTTTTTTAACAACTTCAATTAGTTTCAAATGAAAAACAAGGTTTTTGACTTTTTAGCTAAAAATGAATGTGCTTGCTCTGCGGGATATCTTCTTGCTTCAGATGGGCGTACGTGTGAAGGTATGAATCAGACACCGGATGGTGATAAATTAGTTTCACTTGTGGAATTGTATTATTTTTAAGTAACAACCTTACTTGTAATTTCCTATTGACATTTTCCTATTGACAAAAAACACCACCATAAATATTAATGCAAATTTGACCGTTCTCGAGCATTTTTTTTGGAAAAACTATTGATTAAAGATTATTCATAAGAGTTTAAAATTGATTTTCAACTACGAACGAGTGTACGTGTCTGCTTCTTAATGGTCTTAAATGTTGTATATTACTCTCAATAAAAACATCATAACCGTGGACGAAATCGATAGATTTATGGTAATCATTCTCATGGAAATATTTTCCAAAGCTGTTTATTAAAATTGTGGAATTCTTTTGACATGCTCTTCTTGTATTTTATAACATTTTCGTTTATTTTCAGATATTGAACCTCCAAGATTTAAAACAAAGAGGAAGTGCCTTGATGGAATTTTTATTGTGGTAAACGCTTTACATGATAAGAATTATGCCAACGTCAACTTCCCAGCAATTGGCTTAACGGACAATAGTGGAGGCCCAATTACCATGGTCAGCTCACCACCTGGTTATGAGCTTGGTGTAACGCGCAAAATTAACATTACTGGAGTCAGAAAAGTGTTAGCTATTTCGTTTTATGCAAGAGATCCTACTGGTAACTCAGCGCAATGCCGTATCGGAATTAAAGTTCTCGGTGTGTTGATTTTTTCTTTTAAACATTAATTTTTTTTCAAAGAGAGTACTTATTTACCTATGCTTATTTTTATACCTGAACATGGCTATATGAATGGCAGGTTCTGAATAGTTAAGTGCGAACACATAGCTTGCAAAATACTTCTGATGGAAAATGGAAAGAATTTATGAGTATACTTATGCTGCTGTCTTATGCTCTGAAAACTAAATAGTATGCAGGTGTATAGAGAAATAATAATGGCGTGTAGGTTGAGGAGGAGTTTGAACATAGATAATAGAAAGAGACTTTATATTAACTATGGTTTGAAGCAGTTGATAAACTGTCACAAGAGCAATGCCAGGAAATCTGTGCAATTTTGATTGGAGATAATGATGCATAATGTGAAAAATTAGAGTAGCCCGTCCGAAGAGGTTTAAGCAATTAAAGCACTGTCAGAGAAATTGTTTCATTGCTTACCCAATCATTTTAAGTTAATAATCTAAATCAAATTCAAACAGAAGAAATTCATAAGGAGAAATTTTCTATTAACTCTTTTCCATTATATTTGTAATTTCAACCTGCTGCCAAGATTTTTACCTTTTCCCTTTGGGGAAGGTTGTATGGCCTATTGTTACTTAGAGCGCTTAAATTTTAAGGGGTGCTGACAGAATTTTATATAGCAACAATAATAACTATAAATTTAGCAAATTACATTTTTAAAGAATAGATGTACCTCTCTGTTCTTTTGTCAGTCTGCCAAAATAGAATTGATCGAAAGATGAACAGTTGCACATTTGCATATTTATAATAAACTTTAATTAAAATAATTAGAAATTTTATGGAAAGATGTTCTATAATAAGCAAAGTAATTCAGTTGAGTTGAGTTCAACATTTTAAAATTTCATGATACATGCAGTGATACTCTAATGAAATACATTAACATAACATTAAAGTTACAATAAATTATAAAATTCAAACAGAAACAAAAAGTAAAGGCAAATATCTTTTATGGGGGAATTTCTTAAAAGAAGAGCTCTATAATTAGGTAAACTTCTGAGAAGAGAGCATCCCCAATTATTCTTTGTTGCTTTCTGATCAATAGGTTAAGCATACTAAATTCTTATAAGCCATGTTGTTTATGAATCCCCCAGAAATGTAATTATCTCTAGATTTTACAAATTGTTTGTAGACCGGTGCAATATACTTTTAAAAACTAAATTGTTTTTCCATGAGTGTCTAACAATTTTTTTTCAGACACACAAAAACCTAAGATCTCTTATTGTCCAAATGATATGAAAGTCCAAATTTCAAAGCAATACACGAGAGTCTATTGGCGATCCCCTAGCTACACAGACAACTGTGGTTCTTATCCGGAGTGTGGTATAAGAATAACATCTCTCGGAAAAGGTTCTGGTGATGTTTTCTGGTTAGGCATATATACAGTGGGATACAGTGCAATCGACCCTTCTGGCAATGTTAACGAGGAATGCAGATTTAAAGTCATGGTCGTAGGTATGATTAAGAGAAAATTTGTTTTCCGTTTATTCTTATGAGACAAATACCGGGTGACCCAAAAAAAGTTCGGATGTTCAAAAAATTACCATTTTGTTGCCGAGTAAATTTTAGAACCTGCAATTATTTTAGTAACTTTGACGAATGATGACGTAATTCTACTTAGAAAAACTAATTTAGAGCTTCAATTTTCAAAACTTTGGTACAAAAATATCGTTTAATACGTTTACTGCAGTAAGTTATATTTTTTCATCCTATTTATAGCATTTCTAACAATATGAAGTGATGGCAACTTGCAATAACTGTGATTTATTTAATTATTTTAACAACATATTTCAGTTTTTGCGTGTGCTTAAAGGCACGTCCTGTTGCAAGTCTTAGATATTCTGGCTCCTTGCAATATATACCTGGCCTATCAACAGTTGCCTTTAATTCCTCTCTCGTTTCACATACCTTATTTGGCTTTTGTTAATACTCCCTAAAGGCCCATCTCCACTCGCTGGCATTACGCAATTTGCATCCGAATCTATTGTTCGCCATTTGGATGCGAACGTTCGCAAATCGCATCCAAACGTTTGAATGCGAATTTGAAGAGTTTGCAAGTTTTGTTTTTCATCCGAATCCGGCTTGCGAACCAAAAACTCCCGGATAAAATCAACCAATCAAAATGATACTTGGATTGAATTGAGGTTGAATTGAATTGAACAAAGATCAAACAGATCAGAAAAGAATGGCGGAAATTCTTGTGAAAATGTACTGGAATATCATAAATGACACTATAACAGCCAAAATACTTGAGAAAGCTTTCGTGATCTCCAAGCACCATCATTTACTGTACTATGTCAAAAATATTCTCCTTGTTCTTGCCGTTTCTGGAGAATTGGTCAAACCAAAATCTCTTCCTATACTTAGCTTGCTTTTGTTGTTGTCTTCTACGAGCAAGCAACAGAAGCAACAACAAATGCAGCAGCCATCTTGAATTCAAAAATAAACAAGTCTGAAAAGTGAGCCAAATATTTTCATTGGCTCTTTTTCACATTGAAACTCGTCCAAAGAGAGTTAACTGTGAATCAAATCACAGCAAGAGCGGCGTTCGCAATTCGGATGCAATCTGCGAACTGCGATTTGCGAATGAAGTGGAGCTGGACCTCAATAGGCGTGTTCCTCTTAAAATTGTTCATTTTACAAACTTTCTAACGTGTAAAAGTTGGTTTCAAATATCTGATTTCCTTTCCCTCCCACCCCCTTCCTTCAAAATTTAAATGAAAAAAGCCAAAAGATGAAGATGAACAGCGAAGCGGAGCAACGTCAGAAAAAAAATCGAGGTGGAGCAAGTAACAGTCGGACGAGCATAGCAGAAAACAGTCATTAAAGAGCAACCTCTGGTGGGTCTATGTCAGGCCTAATTGGGTCTACCGAACGATAGTGTTCAATTCACGAAAGAAAAAATCTGATATTTTAAAACCAACCGATTTCAAAACGTCAAAATTATGTTGTTTTTAATGTGTTTGTCAACAACTATTCATTCTCTAAGGTTCTCACTTGACTAAGGTCATAATTAATTCCTATCTTCAATTTGATCACTGAAATTAACAGCTAGTCACTTTTGTATTAAAATCAGTCTTTAGCAGAACATTTACCTAAAATTATTTGACAGAAAAACCTGCTACACCACTTGCTGCACCAAGGAATGGAATGATGACGATCGTAAATGGTAGAATTGCCTTTCCTGCTTGTCCATATGGTTTCTATCCAACCTCGCCTTTTCCTGCTTGCTACTTTTACCAGAAGGCAACGAATACTTGGTTATCTATGCCACCTATTTCTGGACAACTTGTTCCCGACTGCACAAGTATGTTTTTTATATACATATACATTATACATTAAAAATATTTTGAGTTATTGTAAAACTGTAGTGACATGAGTCGTTTAAAAATAAAACCACGTGCCTATTTTATAAACCAGAAGGAAAATTGTATCTTCTATTTTTTACAGTACTTTTGCATCAAAGATAGTTGTTTTGCTCCTGTCTTGGCACAGAACTACATATTAATGGTTGATTATACATCATAAGATAGACACAATTTTTCAATCAAAATACTGTTAAATATTGAAATCGAGCAGCTACATCTATTTCTCGCAATTAGCAGTTTACCAATAGTTTCTAATTAGCTCTTTAAATATCAAGAAACTCAAATAGTTGATTGAGAAGAATCGAAGGTAATCGAAGGAAGATTGAAAAGAAGGTATTCCAAATTGTGTTGATTTAATCCACCTTTTCGAGATAAATCTGCCATGATGGAAATTTGTCAAAATTCTTGAGAAACTGGATTTTTTATTCTTGAATCAGGTTCTGCCATCAAAGTTTAGTATGAGAACCAATTTTTACATTTCTACATAATTTTTTGCCAAAGTTACAGCAATACAAGATTTTAAAGTTTATGAGGGATCTGACCGCAAAACGTTTGTTAGGTCAAGATTTTGTCCTAACACCATTTTCATGTTGAAAGCTCTCACATATTTCCAATCTTTACAACGCTATTATTTTGATAAAAATTCAGGTAGAAATGCGGAAACTGGTTTTCAGACTAAACTTTGTATACAAAATCTAAATCAAAAACAAAAATGCAAAATCTCAAATTTCAATAAATTTCTATAATGGCAGACTTATCTCGAAAAGGTGGATTTAAGATTATTTTGCTGTCGTTTTAGGTAGAATGCAACATGTGACGTCATTACATAATTAATGTAGCCTTGTCGAAAACGCCCCTTGTCAAAAAAAATAATTTGCTCTGTCCAAATAACAGTCGCACATTTTGTAACAATAGTGAAATTGACAAATTCAAAGCGATTTGCATTTCAAAACAAAGCGAATTCTCTCAATCAGAAATATTTAAAGCATGTGTTTTCGGTTAGCAGGTGTCTGCTAATTCCATTTCTTTATTGAACGTTGTCAGAATACTTTCTAGCATCATACTGTTTCTGTTCATTAAAATCGTAATTTTAAACATAAACGTTCTATATATTTTGTGCCCTTATTTGGAACAATACTGCGTTAAAATAATTGAATTTATTCTATAGCTATAATAAATTGGTAACGTCATTAATAAAAATGATCAAATTATACTTCATTCAAAATAGAATTTGATTTTCAGTTCTTTGATGCTAAAATCAAACTTATGAGGTCTTCAAAACCAAAGCCACTCCAGTTTTAAGTAGTTTTCTTCAAAACAACTCTACAACTAAGGGCATATGGAGGTCACGTGAAGGAACAATGGCCACCAAGTCCTAGGCAATTACATTTTTGTAATAGTCAGGATATTTCAGAATAGTCATTTTTGTAATAGTCAGGATATTACAGAAATTATGATTTTGAAAAGTTATTCTTGTTGTTTCCAAGCTGACTTGTTTGATGGTAGAAAGAGTCAGTTGTTTACAAAGATTACAAAGGGGGCCAATAAGGCAGAACTTATTTAACTTCCACAGTTTTGTGAAGCTCAATTTATACAATGATTTGTCCTGTAAAAATTCCTACCCACCCCCCACCCCCCAATCTTCCGAAAGTGAAGTCCGTGTGTTTTGGATTGTTTGTGTGCATGTTCTTTCCTCTGAAAATGGATCTCATAACTTTGTTTGTCATTGGGTGGTATGACTTATTCTTTGTACTTTATGGATGGCCTTATTTCTGTATTTGTGTTCAGACCATCTATAAAGCATTTGTACTGTGATTGGGGTACTATCTTTACATTATGTATTGTTATTTTCATAGTTTAGATATTTTTTTTAACATAGGGTATACACCGCCAACTGGCCTGAATATCCAAATGTACATCTACTATCAATACGCTGGAAACTGTGGTGGTCGAGCTTCAAACTATCTTTTTGATGTAAAATACAAATATTTTTATGACCGATTTTGTGGCTATAGCTGTGATAACCGACGGGTTTACTGCAGAGCACTAACCATGACCAACAGAAGAAAACGTTTATCGGTTAAGCAAGTCAGTGTTATCACTGAAGACAAAATAACAGGATCAAAGGCTGATGCTCCGAAGGTAAAAAGTAAACATGAAGATAACCCATGCAGCTATGATCAATATACCACAATCACAAACCAAATTTGAAAAATCATCGGAGTTTGATCATTTTATCAATCTTTATTATTTTAGTGCACGATATTTTAGGAAAAAGCTGAGTTTATTTGTTCATGTTGTATCATATTCTAGTTAACGTTTGACTTAAGTGTTTTTATACTATTAAACCTAAAAAAATATTCATTATATTTAGTTTCTGTTTATTCAAAATATTTCAGATGGTTGAATGTCTCAGAAGGTTATCATGTGCAATGTTTTACCGAGAATGACGGTAATGTAATGGCTCTTGCTGAAAACCATAGATTATGAGTAGGCTTTCCAACTATGCTGAAGTGGGTTTAAAGGCATTGACGTGCTAAATATCTGTTTGTTTTTACAAATTAATTTTATTTTTATCACAATTACTACATTTCTTACTTTTATTTTATTATTTGTTAAGGATGTGGCTGATACCGAATTGAGAGAAAAGATGGTAAATGACGTTGTACAAGAATTGATGCAGAAAGTGAATGCACAAAGCAATCTTGACCAACCTGAAACTGGATCTAGTGAACCGTTATCCTACGCTGATCACCGGGAAGTGTTCAGAGAAACTAGAACTATCACTTCAAGATTTGGATGTGGTATGTAGATTTCAATTTGTGCTAATTGTGTAATAAATCAAATTAAAATTTTGTCCCCGGGGAGGATTACCGTGAAGGACTGATGTTGGATCCAGTCATGGCCAAAAAGGGCCAATGCTAAAGTTTTAGACATTTTAAAGTATAATTTTACAATAACACCCAAATGGTAGTGAAAATAACAAAACTTGTGCCATTTGGTATCTATCTGTATGCATCTTTAACACATACAAAATATATGGATTCAACACTGTTTCATACAGGCGCAGACAGATTTGGAACTCTCTTCCTCATCATATGAAAACTTCTCCCACACTAAACATCTTCAACACACGCATAAAAGAAATAAAATCATTTAACTGCACCTGTGGCCTTTGTAAACCCTATGCAAGAAATATTGGTCATCTTTGACTGTCATGATTTGATAGACAATGATTTTAATAATAGTTTATAACCGCTTATATATGTATAATGTATATGTATTTTTTGGTGCAAATTAGCTTGTATTTGTATACAACTATTTAATTACAGTATTACCAACTTAAAAGAAAGAATCTAAAAAATATTTTCTCTAATACACATCATTGTTTATTTAGCAAAAATCGAATCTTGGGCATTTTTCATAAATCTTAATCAAAAACACAGTATGTAACAAATATAAAAACTTCATTGGAGAAAATGAAAAGATACCAAGTTTGAAAACATTCAAACTTCGAATAAATGAAGATTTAGATGTACCAAAAATAAATTCATTTCATTCAGCTGGAAACATTCACGAAACGATACAATTGCCCATTTTTGGAATTTTATATCACTATCCCCGATAAATATCATCAATCTATCTATCGACATACATAATCAGGAAAGCTCCTGCGGGGCATCATACTGATGAGGATCTTGTTATTGAACCTGCAAGTATATGATATGTTACTTTGAGCTGAAAATTGGAAATTTGATCAAGCATTTAATTTAAAAAATTTAGATAGACCTAGCAGAAAAATAGAAATGAATAGAGAAACAAAGTTTCAAAACATTTAAACAATTTATGCGCAAGAGAGTACATCTAACTGCAGTATTTAGATGTATAGCCCTTACATTTTAATTAGGTAGCTTCAAATATACCAAATTATTGGAATCTGTTTTATTTAGCTATAAACGTTTATTTGAATTACAACAAGCAAACTTTACATGCTGTACTTTCACATTTCTGATACGAATCCCCTTGCACGCTGCTCCCTATTTTTACAAAAAGGAGGCTTTTTAAAAGTTACCATGAATACTGAAATGTTTAATTCTTTCACGACTGGATTTCAAGTTTTATTTTTCAAGAGGTACCACATGTATGCCAACTTAATTCAAGAGGGAAACTTACGTTGAAATATCTTAAATTAATATAAAGTTCTGCTTTCTGTAACGTTGTTTATTAATGAGCAATATGGTTCTTCCTAGACTGGCAACACAGTCCTTCTATTATCGCTGTTGTCGTTGTACGGGGTGCAATACAGAGACTGCGTAGCAAGAATAGGTCCTTCCCGAGGTGAAAGTTTAAAATGCATATCTTAACCCTTTTCAGTGCGAACGCCAAGAACGCCAGCGGAGACTTTGAATACGGTAGCAGTCGTTTTCGCGAGTACGGTTGTAATTATGGTTTTATCGTTTTTGTGGGGCTGGTGTGCAAATTGCAGCGTTGTTTGTTGTTTTTAATTAAAAACGAAGCAGTGTGCTGTACACAGCGCTTGCTCCAGTTCTGTTGTTAGCCCTGGACTGCACACTGGACTTTTGAAAACGAATACAGAGCAGCGTATACGTAGTCTAAAGTACATTCTCACATTCTTCTGAATACCCCAATACTGTCCAACTTTCTATTCACGCACTATTATCCCGCTAAACTTGTCTTATCGCGTGAGCTGTAAGGACTTTTCTTGCCTTTACTGAGAATGGCAGTTGATTCAATGTTTTCTACCGAAACTTGTTAGTATCGTCTCACAAACAAAATTCTAAACTTTTTTAGCTTCAAATTATTCGTCTGGTAGCCCGTATCGATTGTACTGCCAAGATCTGGAAGGTGGATATCGATGTTACTGCCCTGCTGGATATATTCTTGCCTCAAATGGACATGAATGCCGAGGTATGGAGTCAGACAACAGTTGTTGATAATTTAGTTCTGCATTTTTTTTATTAACTTCAGTTTTAGATAGTTTACATTTTTTAAATAATGAATTTCCAGTATTTATCTAAGGCTTTCAGAGTGGCTGTAACCAACCATAACAAGAATAAATTAATATATTAATTAATTAATATATTAATTAATTAATAAATTAAAATAATTTTCGTTAAAGTTGATAAAGTACGCAAATCACTGAAATCTCCTATGACTATTTCGTGCATCTAACAGACTCTCTAAAAATACATCTAACAATATGATAAAAATTCAAATATAGCCTGAAGGAGAGTTTAGTCTTTTGATCAGAATACTATGTGGCTTTTGATCAGAATATGGAAAGCAACATGCCTTCGTTAGTTTGATAGAATCTCTGAAATCCTATCTTTCTGAATGACATATTTCTTGTTATGAAAGAATCTAAATTATGTACCTATGCGGACGATAATTCTGAATGGATAAAAGGGACATCTGTGAGCGATATTACCATTCAACTCCAAAGAGATATTAAACTATTAAATGATTAAGACAACTCAATGATACTGAACGCAGGTAAATGTAAATTTATGATAATTGAACCAAAGTAAAATATAAAATAACAATTCAGATAAATGAATAAACCATAACCGAAGTCCCTACTTTTCTAAATTTCTTGGAATAAATATTGATAACAAACCTTAATTTGATGACCATATAAAGCACATATGTAAGGAAGCTGTAGGGTAGTGTACCAAATTTTTATTTAGAACTTTCGTCATAAGCTACTTCATCGCAAACTACTGCTTCGACTACTGTCTACTCATCTGGATGTACTGCAGTCGCCTAAGTAATAATATGATTAACTGAATACACGAAAGAGCTCCCTGAATCATTTACAATGATCACACTGCAACATTCACAGAGCTTAAGCAATAATGATAAATCTACTACTGTACATCAGAGAAACATCAAAATTTGCCATATTAATTTATAAAACTCTTGCAAATAAAAATTCATCGTTTATGAAAGTAATCTTCAACTTTTTCCAAACAATATACAACTTGTGAACGATGCATTTCAAATTAGAAAGCCAAATACAGTAATTTACGGTATATAATATCATATAAATGTAGCCAGATATGGAATAACATACCACAAAGAACAATATCAGAAAACAACACCAGGAAGTTTAAAGAGGAAATTAGCAAAGTTCAATGTTGGGTTAAAAATTGTCTTCGGTGCTGGGTGGATTGGAATGAAATACAAAATAAGCGAAAATGTGAACATTAATGTGTTTATAAAATCTCAGCGGCACAATCTCATCCAATCGCGGGACGTGTACTCCCTCCGAGATCTGAAATCAGTGTTAGAGAAATTTTACCTGGTGTGCCCGGCCATATCATACTTAAGGCACGATCTCAACCAAAGAAACCATTCTTCACTTAGATTTGCCTGTACATTTTACATGAACATGACTTGAATTAACCTTTACTTACAGACATTAATGAATGTTTGGTCAACAATGGTGGCTGTAACCACAGATGTGTAAATACAGATGGCAGTTTCCAATGCGTTTGCAACAGTGGCTACATGTTAGAGGGAAAACTTTCTTGCGTGGGTAAGGAATATATTTACATGTTTTGATTTATTAAAATATGTAATTTCCTTTCTTGATGGATCTATTTTGGAAGACAAGAGCAACATCTTTAAACTTTTTAAGATCATGGTTGACTTGTTTAGGTTTATGCTATGTAAGATTTAAGTTTTTAGCTCCCGGTTTTTAGCTAAAAAGGCCGATTAATTTTGAAGAAGAACCAATCTCAACATTTCTGAAATGGATAAAAAATTCCGTTTATATTTACCTTTTGAATGTTTGGCATTGTTACAAAATGTTGACTAGCAATGTTTGAGATGGTCCTTTCAGAGAAAAATTTATTCAATGTCCTTATAGCAGTGATGGCTTTTTCTGCTTAACTTTTTCAAGTTGTATAAATTCTTTTGCAAGGGTAGCGTAGCAAAGAAAATCACCACGATATAGGCTTAGAATGTATGTTAAGTAGATTGAACATATCGTTAACAGTCGCTTGTGAAAATATTACATTCTTAGAGAAGACCTTTGCTTTTCAAGATTCTCTTTTAAGATTAAGGTTTTCCATATTCAACAATCAGACTCAATTTAACAGATAAATTTACTTGTTAAGTTTCAAAATAAATAAAAATATTCTACTCGCATGCCTCCCTAAATTTATTTCGTACCATATTGTTTACCACATAATATATTACATATGAAAATAGAAGGGTTAAGTTCTTTAAATTATTTTATCAGACAACGATGAATGCAAAGATGGTTCTCATCGGTGCTCACAAGATTGTCAAAATACCCTCGGCAGTTACAAATGCTCCTGCAAATCTGGATACACCCTTAATCGTGATGGATATACGTGTGAAGGTATGTTTCTTGAAACAACTTTGTTTATATATATAAGGTGGTTTTGTCTCAAATTTTAAGAATTATATCAAGGACAAGGTTACATATATATATATATATCTGTAATGTTATGTTGAAAATGAAATACATAGAGTGGACACCAAACCTTGGAAATAGCAGCGTTCAACTATGCTTCGGTACGCCCAATTTTACGAGTATGTACTTTTCCAATTCTTATTATAAAAACTCACAAGTCAACTTTTGATAAAACTCAAGATTTTTCGCACGTGGATAGACCGATAATTTTTATAATACTTTGTTGCTTGCACTGAGTGCTGTGTCTTCTTGTCATTCACATGATTTCAATTTGTTCATTTTAGAATATTCATACGGGGTAAAAATCAATTAAATACAGTTATTTTTGACGCAGAAAATTGCTGTGTATTAGCGTTGCATGTTGCAATTAGCATTGAAAAATTAATTGTTCGTGGGCCACCGGGATTGTCGATTGACAACAAAATGATGGCAGTAGAAACCGCAGTAAACATGCAATAAACAGCCCTCAAATGCAATATGCAATAAACAACCCTCAAAACAGTCCACAATTTTGATAATAACTTTATTTTACTAAATTTATCAAATAAATCCCAATGGATCTTTTTCAATCTGTGTTCATCGGTGTTCTTTTGGTGCTCATCGGTGACACGTTGGTGTTCATTGCTGTTCCATTGGTGTTTATCGGTGTTCATTGGTGTTCCCATTGGTGTGGTGTTTTAGACTAGATCTCTAACTGCTTTTAGATCAGATCTTTAACGGCAGTTAAATAGGAAGCATCTTTCAATTCGCCATTAAGTTCATTGCAGAGGTTAGCTCCGTAATATGAAAACAATTTTTGGCCATTGCATATTATCATGAATGGAGCTAATAGTACAATTATACTTTCCATGCCTATGACAGCCCGGTGGAAAACTCTCTCCCCCAAAAACAATGTTGTCGTATTACGTGATTGTCAACCAATCAGAAAGAATCACGTTTTCCATCATAAATGCCGTAGAACTTGTAATACAACAACATTGTTCAGGGGGGGGGGGGGGTATAATACATTACAAACGATGAAAACATCTCCAAATGTTCCAAGACTTTAGGCAAGCATTGTAGTTGTTTGACTCTGTTTAAGTGCAGAGAGAAGATGATTGATATAAATAAGAAACAGCAATGGTCCGAGGCAAGACCCCTGGGGACATCAATATTGATATTACTAATTCATGAGTTTGCGCCATAAACTCTACAAAACTGCTTACGAGATGTTAATTACGATTTAAACCATTCTTTTTCCAAACCAGTGATTCCATACTTTTTCATTTTCCTAAGCAATATTTGGCAATCAACGTATCAAGTGCCTTTTTGAGATTTACTATTGCCAATATTTACGTACCAAACATTAGTGATCTTTAGACACATTTGAAAACCGAGTTTACCTGAAGCCACGCAACCCCACGCAGCACATTTATTGTTGCTATCGAGTCGAGATAATAATAAAGCTGATTGTATATGAGTTTCTCAAACAGTCTAGATACTGTATGCAAAACTGAAATTGGAAGATAGTTTGAGCGGTCGGTATTGTCACCAGATTTTTAAATATGGGCAACTCGAGCTATTTTAAGTATTTTCCAGCTCTCGGAAAAGGTGCCAGGAAATATAGACTTTCAGAGTGATTCAGAGATAATGTGTTGAGATATCTTAAGAAAATAACCTGCTATCTCATCACAGCCACCACCAAAATAAGTTTTCATTTTACCTAAAGCCTTGTTAATTTCTTCTGAAAGCAGTGGGTTTGATTTCGAAGGAATGTTTTTACTGAGAATTTTGCAAACAGAAAAAAATACTTTCATGAGCGCAAGGACTTCACCACTCTAAATGTCGGTATCAAAATTCTTGCAATTTCATTGGTGTTTCATTTAAATAAATAGCAAAATGTTATTTTAATTTATTCATGGAACAGGCGGACACGGGGTTTTCCGGACGACGGATTTTGCAAATATTTTGCTCCCATTTTCGGATTTTGTCGGCATTTCAACTGGATTCTCAGATTTTGGCTTTTTCAGTGGAATTGGATTTTAAGAAAAACAATTTTTGAGGACTATCCGGCCTGCCTTAACAAGAATCAATAATGAATGGAACATAAACTTAGCATCCCTCTCTCAGTTCTTTCATTTATTAGACAACAAATCCCTCAAACTACAATCAAAAATAAAATGAAAACACCACCCAGGCCTATCAAAAATTATGACACAATTTGGCAATGTTAAGTCAATTACAAAAATTTATCATAAAATTGCAAAACTCAAACATTAACCTTTACAAAACCACCGCAATCTCAATGTACTCTACAGTCGATCACAACAATCATAAATACCAGTAAACGAGTATAATTAAACAAATAATATTTACCTGCTTTTTAAATCTTTTAATCAAAAAATTTGTCAACCAAAACTCTATAACAAAAGTCACGTGCATTGAGTGATATATTGTTTTTAAAAGAAATGTTACGTTATATGAAAAATCATCCTCAATGTTATAAGCGTTCTAACACACTTCCACTTTGATCAGCATAGCTAATCCAACATCTGGTCCCTTGCTCGTCTTCTCCTGTTCACATCCATCGCCCCCAGTTCGTCTGGGTAAAATATTCAAAGGTCTTACCTCTTCTTCCTTGTCTTCCTCGTCAACAGATAAATTTACCTCCAATGGCACTAACGTATGCACCGATAGATCCAACTGTATCCGTCTTTTCACTTTGACTACAATGTCAACAATTGCTACACAAACTACTCCGTCTGAACTTGGAATTAACTCTCGTGCATCTACCAATCTCCATCTTCCTCTTTGCAAACTTTTCTCGTCCATAACGATAGCAAGGTTTCCTTCTTTCACTTTTGATGGTGTTCTCGCAGGTTTACAATTTACTCCTTCCTCAGTCGTTGCCAATAGTGTCTCATCTTCTTCACTTTTCACATCATCTGGTACCATATTAAATTGATACCCATATGATAAATCTGCAGGAAGTGACTTTATCAGACCTAATGACCTAATGTTTGTGAAACTAACACACCTTAGCCGAAAACCTACCGAAATCGAAATCATACAGGATCGTACAGGAAAAAAGTTATGCTCAATTGAAAAAATTGTTTACCGCTCGTTGATTTTGCTACTCCTGGGCAGAGGCAAATAAAAGGAAAATTGTGCACCCTTTGTTGATTTTAATTCACTTTGCCACTCCTTCGCAGAAGCAAATACAGGGACAATGGAGAACTACATGATACTGCTTATGTACCTGATCATTCCTTTTCACGATGTTAAGTTACGATGTTGAACTGCTAAGATTGTGGGCTTAAAAACTGGGTTCATTACTCTTTCACAGAGCTTAACAAAGTTATCTTCAAATGTAGGTAAAACTCAGTCTATGCTTAGTACTAAAACAAAACAACAGCAAAAAGCACTGTCGACGAAAAATTTAGATTTCGATAATCCTGGAGATTAACTTGAAATTGTCTCAGTAAGTATATATCTTGGTGTTCAAATTGGTCACAATTTTAACTGGAAAGAACACACAAAAGATCTCTCCTATAAGGTATCGAGAGCTATAGGTATTCTAAAATGTGCCAAAAAAACCTTTCATTTAAATCACTAAAATCTTTATAAACTAGTATTTTGGAATCTCATTTTCGCTATTGCTGTTAAGTCTAGGGCTGTTGTGGTGCAGCAGAGTTACATCAGCTCCAAAAACCACTCCTTCAGGGGCTAGAATGGAAGACCATTGGTTAGCTCATCTCTGATTAGTCTACAAGTCTCTGAATGATGTCTCGCCCGCCTACTTGGTGCATTTTTCACAAAATGCTCTGCCTGCAGTTACGATACTCTCCGTACCAACACAGCCACAAACCTTAGCATATCCAAGAAAACATCCTCGAATGGGTAAAAGCGTTTTTCTTTAAGGGGTGCAAAATATTTTCTTTAAGAGGTACAACAGCCTTTCAACTGGGGCTAAACAGGCATTCTCACTAAATGCTCTTAAACAAAGTGTTTAGATTTTCTTTTAATTAAATCTAGTTTTTTTGCAATTATTTCGATGATGTTGATTAGCTTAGTAATTTTAGATTGTAAATTAAGTGTAAGTAAGGGTCCCTTGTAAACAAATCAAAGGATTGGAAAGGTGTCCCTCCTTAAATACGTGAAATGAATGCCGACTGATGAGCAATATTTATTTTCATTAAGCTGACTGACGAGCAACATTTTAAAAATTGTTTCGAATAAATTTGAGTTAAACTCGCAGCCCTAGTTTTAATAAAAGCTGCTACATATTTATGGGACACCCGGTATTTGTTGTTTTTGGAGCTCTTTTTAAATTTTCTGCTCAGGGGTAAGGGAGGGTGGCAGTATCTTGGCTAGGCTTTGACTTGGCTAGGAGGCGTGTCTGAGGAAATATTGAGCTGACCCAAAAATTTACTGGAACAAAAACGCAAACCCAAAAATATAACAATATGGCGCGTTTCGTGATCCAATTTTGCAGCCAATAATATCTTTTTAGTACCATTTCATAGTACCATGAACTTTATTTTTCAAACATTTCTCGAAGTTTTCAATTTTCGACCAGTGGACTACAAGACTTACTGCCCAAGTTGTAATTTGGCTATGATATATCGATGGACGCCAACTACGATTTGTTCTTTTACTATTTCGAAACTGGGCTATTTCTTCTAGCCCGGCTCTGAATCTTTCTGTTCTGTAAAATATACCATCTTACAAAATTTTACAAAATTTTCCCGAAGGAATAACCTTTTCAACAAAAAACTATACTTTTTATGTTATTGACATTTTGTTATTAAAAAGAAGCAATGCTGACTTTGTGCTGAAAATAAATATTTTTAAATTTGGATCAGTTTCCTTCGTAAAACTTCGAAACCAATTACTGTAATCGAGAGCAGTTGCTCGAGATGAAAGACGAGAGGAGTTGAAATGAAAGCAGTTGCCGAAATTATAAAAACTGAAAAATATGTGCAAAATGGAGATGAAAAACTAGTGCAGTAGATAATTACAGCGTCAGGTACAAAATTCCTTTCATCTGTGCTTATAATTATATAACTCCACAATTTGCTTGGAAATTATATTTGTTTTTTTTGTGCGAAGACCGCGACCTAAGAGGCCCCCATACGTGTTTCAGGTATCAGGTATTTCATGATAAATTTAGTGGGTATCAGGTATCTCTAATGAAAATATAGAGGTACTTAGATTTAAAGAGGTATCAGCCAATAAATTTCTAAACAGAAGATGCTTTGTCTTTGTGGCAACACCATAGTCAATACCTTATAATAGAATGGCATGGCGAGTAATGCAGCAAATGACAATGAGTGCGTGTGAGAGATCTTGGGAGTGAGGCCAACAGACTATTTCCCGCGCTAAAATGATCGTATCATTTCTCGCGCTTTTCCGCCCTGATTTTATCATTTCCTTGTTGTGGTGTTGTATTCAGGGTAGATTATAGACTACATATAAGATTTTATCTGATCATATTTTCCTCCATGTCACTGACACAAAATATGGTATTTCAAGTGCGATTACATTACCCTGCTGGTGTCGATGTTATTGCAAATATTCTCGATTTACCGATTGGAATTGCAGTCTTTTCGCGTTGTTGGTTGGTCATCTATTTTCTTAAATGAGAAGTGGATCCACCGATACATTGCAGATCCTTGATTTTTTCCAGAACTTTTCTTCGTCATTTTGGGAATTGCTAAAACGGTTCCAACTTTTCGTTTCAACTACTAAATATCACAAAAGAGCTACTACAGCAGGGGGCAGACATTGTGGTGCAATTGAATTTCAAGAATCGCCTTTCATTCTGAAGCTAAGCAAAACCAGATTGTTTCTGACGGCATCAGTTTAAATGAGGGAATGGAGGCTGCGGGACGGCAAAAGTGTTCGCCAGCAAAGTTTGCGAAATATGATCAACAAAGGTAAGTCAGACCGGTCTGTTTGATTACCAATGCCTGCTGCATCAGAGTTGAAAAATGGATAGGTAATTGGTCCAGACAAAGGTGCCCACGACTATCGATGGGGTTTCTGGTATCCAAGCCTCTAAAAATGATTTTTAATTCATCGCTAGTAGATGGAATCTTCCACGATATTTGGAAAATTGCGAGAGTTACTCCAAAATTCGTAGTTGATAGAGAAACATTGAGAATTCTATTCTTACCAGGAAAGGTGAGTGGTGGAGTTTGGTTAATCAGAATTAAAGAAGTATTGTATGAAAGAAAAATGTTATTGGCTTTAGACGAGGGTGATAGGACAACTCGAACGCAGAGAGAACTGACGTCAACCAAAGAAGAAGAACTGAGATCATGTGACGTTTAGACTTAATCAAAGTCAATTTCTGTTTAATCAGATTTTTAATCAGTATTTTCAAATAAATTTATACGGTGAAAAACAAGAAATAGACATTGAGAAAGTCTTGTGGTGATGGAAACAGAAGGTCAAAAACAGGGAGAAAGAGAATTAATGATCCAGACTGTTCGCATAAGTTATAAAATTGGCTAGCCGCTTGTTTGTGAAGATAAATCCCTGTGGAAGGTCGGTTATTACAAATGTTTTTTAAGTTCTTAAATTGCGTTCAAGAGATCAAGAGAAGAAAAGAAATTCACCCTGGTAAAATGAACTACAAAAACTGTAAAAACCCGAGAGAGGATACAAATTGAAACTGAAATCACTTCCATTAAAGAAAGTAAATTTCCAGAAAACACCTGAGTTATGAATAAGTGCAAATAATTTAAAACCCCACGAGACTATAGAGACTGCAAGCAATGCACTGGGTTTGAAACTCCGGGGGGGGGCGGCT